>VUQH01054319.1:0-41120 GCA_015106775.1 Etroplus canarensis | reverse complement strand
ACAATCAAAGTAAAAAAAAAAAAAAAAAAAACAAGATTCCCACGGGGATTGCTTTATACAGTTGCTCAACATGCTGTACAAATCCTTCTCCACAAAGATGGTAACCAGAGGGTGAAGCGTGTCTCTGTGGAAGGGAGTGCTGCTTTTTCTTAGTCAGTTTGAAATTGATTTTATTTTGCAGGTGTCCAACTCCAGAGAGAGAAAAAATGCCCCCAGACCTGAATATTCCCAGCATCATATTTTACTTTGTGTTTGATACAGTGAATTATTATTATCTATCCTGCTTGTCACCCCTTAGTTGCTGCCATAAATCTCAAACTTGGATTCATAAATAGGACTAGTTTTCAGACACACAGTGTGAAATTCTGATTTG
Organism: Etroplus canarensis; assembly: GCA_015106775.1. Classification (NCBI taxonomy): domain Eukaryota; kingdom Metazoa; phylum Chordata; class Actinopteri; order Cichliformes; family Cichlidae; genus Etroplus; species Etroplus canarensis. Next base: position 40,747 of record VUQH01054319.1, on the reverse strand, counting down.
TCAATTTGGCCTTGTTTACCCTTCCGAGAAGTAGTTTAGAGACCAATATTTATTTTGAGCACTAATGCTTCTTTACAAACTTTTGCTGAGTGAAGTCCTGTATTCCACATTTAGCAAATTATTGGTGAAGTTACCTATTATTCTTTCAGTGAATAAATCCTTTATGTATTGCTCTTCTACAAAGCCATACACTAGAAAACAAGTTCAGCATACCCAGAATAGCATTCTGTTATCTGGCTTCAGTTAACCTAACACTGGCAATCAGGCTAAGCAGTCAGTGGAAAGGGGAAAGCAAAAAGCATTCATGTGAAAGGGGTGGGGCTAGCATCATCTGACCATTCACAAACAGGGACAGGTCTATTGGCAGCAGAGCAGCTGATTTTACAAAGAAAGTTCAAACTATAATATTAAAAAATGTGAAGAAGTTAAACACATAACACAGACTGAATATAACACAAGTGTAGCAGAAAATTATATGAGTGTCAAGATTTAAAATTGTTAAAGTTTTAAGAACTTTCTTGTCATATATCACAGTGGTTGCACTGAGCAATGAAATTCTTGATTTGCAAGTCTCCTTCAAACATCTAAAATAAGCAACTAACTAAACTAGAATAAACAAATGAATAAACAAATAAGTATAACTGAATAAAAAAGGTGAGTACTGTGTACAGAAGGTAAAGTATAATCACAATATAAGATACATTTGGTTGTGCAAAACTGCCACAGTGATAAGACATTCAGAATATTGTTTATATTGTATAAACATGCAAAATATGTTCTGTAAGAGGAAAAATGCAGCACAGTTGTTAAGTATTAAAGGCCCTGTAAGAATGCATGTGTGCTTTAGACCTACTATTTTAGGATAGTTTAGCTTACTTAAAACTACTTGAAAGAAAGTCTGCAAAAATGCTGTGTAAGTTAACAAAGTTGCACAGCTCTGTTATAAAGACACAACAAATTCTGAAAGATTACAATTGTTAGTCCATTCAATTTTTTATTTACATGTGCATGAAACAGTTTTTTATTCATCTTTTTATACCCAAATTTGAGCTGGATCACTGGGCTGCTCTGAAAAATCAGAACTTAATCAAGCATAAAATTCATCCACTAAAACAAATTTTTTTGTTCATGAAGGCAAGTAAATAACTATAATTTGACATCTTAATCAAGAAATAACAATGTTTTTTACTATTTATTTCTGGGTAGTTTTTTTTTTTGTAAAACAGTATATTTGAAAATTCATGGATAACAATTATAATTTTATTTGAGCATTCAAAATATCATTTCAGTTCAACAGCTTCTACATACGGGTGTATAACCATTACGGTAACATAAAAAATGATGGTAATGATTACCAGTGCTGTTCAAGGCGTAACCTTTACATTGGGTGGTGGTCTAATAAATCTCTTAAGTACTCAGCTCAAAAAAATGTAAAAGAACACTTTGAAAACACGTCAGATCTTAAGAGGAAAAAATATGCTGGATATCTATAATGATACTGACTAGGTAATGTGTTAGGAACCAAAGGATGCCTCATCATTTGATAGAAAGCAGGTGAATTCAAAGAATCAAAGTGAAAAAATGATGCAGCAGGCTAGTCTATTTTGCCAAAATTTCATTGCTGCAACTCAAAAAGTTACTCAGTAATTTTTATGGTTTGCATGTATGCCTGACAATGTTGGGGTATGCTCCTAATGAGACGATGGAGCGTGATGGAGGGCACCACCCACCATCGCATTGGGATAATCCAGAACTTAATCTGCCACGGAGCAGGATAGGTCAGCATCTGAAGATGCAATGTCAGTGTACACTGGTAAGAAATAAACTGCCTTCATAGCACTGAAAACTAAGTGTTAACCGTAAAGCTACCTGGATAAGTCCAAATCCTGCTTCGTAGTGCAGTCCTCAGATGTGATCACTTTTAGTCTACCTGTTTGTATGATTTGCGGAAAACAGGATCCAAACACTGAGTACAAGAATGCAAGGAACAAAAAATTAAAGACCAAAAAATAAATAAAAAACAAAACAACAAAACACACACACACACACAAAGGGACAAAGAAATCAGTGGGAGGGAACAGGGGACTATTTAGACACAGAAAATGTGGGCTAATTGGGGGGTATAAACAGCTGAGTAATGAGAGACAAGGGAACTACAAAAAATATTTGTTAAGAGTCAAGTCTGGATTTTCAGTACTGTGAAGGTAGTTGCTCTTTTACTGGAGTATATCACCATGGTAACTTATGCTGCAGACCTAACATGCTCTGGAGCAGGTTACATTCTAGAACAGGCATGAACTCACCACCTATTGCCCAATCAGTTCTCTGAAAAATAGCATCACAGATCTTGGAAGATCCCTCGGACCTCTGTGTGCAGATCGTAGGAGGGTCTAAAGTCTCTGAGCATCAGTAATAAACATAGATTATTAGATGTTGCAATTTTAACACATATAAGCTTTTATGTTTGATCCTAAAACAGAGCGCCTTTTTTTACTTTTCTGATTTGTAGTCTAAACTAAATTTGCACTTGAACTAAATCTAAATCTCATTTTTATGTTTGTTCTTTATTTACTCTCAGGGCATTAAACACCATGGAGCTGCAGCTGAAAGAATAAAAACTACAACTGTCTAAACATTAATTTAATGGACTAAAAATCACACGTTGTCACATTCTCCTGTGTTTTAATGACAGAGCTGTCATACGCTCTGTCATATTATAGCCATTCTTTTCCAGCGCTCATGGTGCACACACATTCATACACTTTTAATACTATACTGCTGTACAGTAGGCTTCCTGTGACACTGATATTGCTGTTTTATCTGCAGCAGCTGTGTTGACATCAGTCTGTATTATATGTTCAATCTCTCCATATTTTTTTAATGTATTAGTTTTTTCCTTTGTAAAATCAACTGCTCTGCGGCCAGTAGACTCCATGTTTGTGATTGGTCATATGCTGTCAAAACCACCCCTTTTACGTGAAAGTGCTCATAGCTGACTGATAAACTCTGGGTTGAGTTATCCAGTTTATAACCATCTTCATGTGACTACTTATCCTGATCGCCAGTGTTAGGGTAAGTGAATCCAGATAGCGGAAAGATATCCTGGGTATGTTGCTTTGCAGTACAGGGCTCTAGACAATGTAACAGATGAGGAAGTCATCTCAAAGCAAAACACAAAACATCAATAGCCACATCAGGAATGCTGACCTGTGAAAGACAAGACATAAAGGGAGGAGGAGGATAACTACAGCTAAAAAATCCATGAACCAAAACACCAGAAAGTACAAATAAACCCACTGTAGAAAATAATAAAGTAAACTGAAACCAGACACTCAGAAATAAAAAACAATAGCAACACACTAGCACAGAAAAACTTAAAAAGAATTGTAATCTTGAATCTACTAAGAGTTCTAAACCATAGTAAACCCTCCAGCAGTTTTAGGACACAACTGATGCGCTATAAAGTCAATCTTGAGTGCTATAAAATGTGGTCTGATCCAAAAGACCACATCCAAAAGTTGTTTTGTTCAAGAGCTTGATTAGTTAAGAGCTATTTCACAAAAACCGTCATGATTTAATATATGCCTACAGAAAAGGACTAAAGCATGTATAGGACACTGGTTCATGAATATGAGTCCAATAGTAATAGTGCTCTAATTTGGATCTTTTTATCTGACTCATGTAAAAACTCCCTCAATATTTCTGATAAATGTATCTCATCAGCAAATTAATGTACTGAGGTAGTATCAAGTGAGTAAAGTGATCACTAAAATCACAGTACATTAAGGCTGATGACAGTCTGGGCAAAGGCAAGCAGATGAATTAATTTTTGGGAAATGCACCAATACAGAACTGTAACAGCACCACAGAGGATGCAGTAATGGGGGGGGTCTTTATTCTGATACAGCACTGTCTTTCCCACCAATAACGTTATGACAGACTTTTAAAAAGCCTTTTTTTGAATTTAAATATGGATTGTTCTGTCATGGAGAATACTGCATGTTGCATTCCCAAAAGACTATCATGGTTTCTTTTTTTCTTTGTTTTACCAGCTTGACCTCCCAGCAACTGAGTAACCAATGACAACTTTGTAAAACAGAGCTATGTTTACAATCAGTTGCATTTCTTTCCTGTAGGCACTGATCACATCATAGTGTACAATACTCAAGCACCAACAAACACAGCTGCACCAAACATGTGCATTATAGCCAGCAAAGTTTAACAGGCTAAATTAATATCAATGCATTGAGGATATTGCAAGAAGGGTTAAATTGCTTTGATAATGACCATATGGATGTTTTATTATCACTTCGTGTGACTAATTTAATTTTGACTCCCTCAAGATCCATGTCTCTCACAGGCTAATCCATGATGCTCTTTACGGTAATCCATTCAAATAACTCTTCTCTAGCACCATCAATTAGGAAGCCAGGTTGATGGAGAAGCTGGCACGGCACAGCTTGATAGAGCTAGCTGTCTAGGTGGGATAGTAATCATTACAGTGATTGAAAATTCAATACTCACAATCTTGTGTCAACTTTTATTTAGATTTTCACCATAAAACTAAAAGCCAAAGAAATTCTAAGAAATAATTATTAAACAAAAGCAAGGGAAAGATGTTGCTGCAGCAGTAAAACAAATCCGAAAGCCAAGACAAGTAGTTTGTACATTAAATTTAAAAGAAAGATTATCCCCTAAAGTGATTTTCATGTTTCGTCCTTTCGTGCACACTGCACACCCTGTACAAATCAGTGAAGTAAATGTACATATCTCTCTTTATAGAAACAAGGAAATATGGGTGCCGTAAAAGAATATTCCTCTAGACACTCTTTTCAAGAATAAAATAATTAAACTGGGAGTTTGGTGGTCCCTCTCCAGCTCTGGACTCACATATCTGTTACTTGAAACTCAGTAGCACCACATCTTTTATTGACAGTGGTTAAAACATAGCTGCACTACTTTTTTATGGGCTGCCAAACTTGTTTTAGGATAGCAATAAATAACAAGACTAAATCAGCTTGCTGTGCTCTTTTGCATAATATGGTTTCAGATTTATACCCTAAGAATTGGTAAAGCAGAAGTAGTGTATAAAAAAACGGGGAAAGAAGGAATCCCTTTAGCTCCACTTAAAAGGCAGCAAGGATTTAATCCAAGTCATTCAATTGATCCTGCACTCTTACAGGCGTTTGATGTGTGCAGTACGGATTTGATGTGTGGTGTCTGTCAGAACTGTGTATCCTTGTATGATTGACAAGAATATATAAAAAGGATAAATATACAAAGGCTCATTGCCTTTCAACTTCTGGTTTTGATTTTTTATTACATAATTCCACTACTATTTGGAAAAAAAATAGCAAAAATTATGTAAACTTAAAAGGCAATACCCAAAACACAAACCTGTTTTAAGACGTGCTTTGCATCAAAATGTAATAAAGAGCATTTCTTGCTTGTGGGAATGTGCTAAGATCCAAAACTTCTGGAAAGATGTTATACAATATCTGTTGGAAATATTTAATGCCAAAGTCCCTTTAAATGCTAAACTATGTGTGCTTGGAATATACACAGAGAACTTTCTACAAACATAAAAACAGTATGTAGTTTTGGACTTTGGACTTCTACAAGTCAGGAGAGCTATTGCACTATGCTGGAAGAGTATGGACACTCCTACAACGAAGATGTGGATGAAGGAACTTTCTGAATGTATTGGACTGGAAAGATTAACATACATTGTCAAGGGCAAAAGAAAAGACTTTGTCAAACTCTGGGAACCATATATGAATATCATGACAAATGAAAGTGCTAGATTTTTCTGAAATGATTTGCAAAAGCTGTAAAATGTATCCCCCCCTTTTGTTTTTTTTTTTGGTTTTTTAACTAACTAATTTAGTTTTTATTTTTTATTTATTTTGAATTTTATTTTCCTCCTTAATTTGTTAATTAGTCCAATTTCAGTATGTTTATTTGAACTGAAAGATGATGCAAGGGTATGCAGTATGTGTGTGTAATGTGTAAATGTTATTTGTTTGTGAATATTTTGAAAGACAAAAAAAAAAGACAGTTTCTTTTTTCACTTTCTGACTGATCAGCTCATACACTGAATGTCTTGTTCAAAGGATGTGTAATTGATGATACATTTCCAAATGAAGCCATAATCTATAATTTGAAACAGCAATGAAGAATGTCTTCATTATTTATAGCTAGATCACTTTCAACAGTTTCACTGTTATAATTATTTTTATCATCTTAATTTTATAATACATATTCCTATTGTAGTTATAGTTTTTAAATTCTGTGTATGTGTGCTTGTGTATGTGCTTCTAGCCTTTGAGTCTTCTGCTTCAGCACTTCTGTCTAACAACTCTGAAAACGCTTATGATTTTGACATGGGAAGTAAGCTTTTTAAATTTCCATTAACAAGTTGTGAATACCACATGAAGGAAAGACTATCATATTGATTGCTCTTGTCAGTGTGATACTATGTGAAATAATAAATATTTTACTTTAGACACATTTCTCATGACTACTCGTTTTCAGTTGTTTAGCCAACTCTATATATAGACTCTATAATGTAGTACTGTAGTTTAAACATTTGCCTTGCATGTGAAAGATCCTTGGTTCAAGTCTATGTGGCGGTGCAAACCCTTTCCACTTTGGGAGGGTTTGCCAAGGGGGTACCTGGTGTAAAACCTGTACCAGATTATCTATGTGGATTTACCTGCTGTGGTGACCCCCTGCGGAAATACAAAGCAGAGCAGATGAAGGTACTTTAGCCATTAGAAATGGTTAGGGGTCATGATCAAGGCTAGGGAGTCTGCAGTCCACATGACATGAAATAAGTGTGAAAGAGATGCATATAACACAAGAATTTAATAAAAGAAATAGACATGGTTGACAGCTGTTAAAAATAGCCTTTTTCAAGGTGCTGTAAATATTGGAAACTGGAATCAAATATATCATGGAAATTCTTTGTGCTATGAATTTCATTTAATTGCTATATTTTTAGTGTGAAAGGGCAAGAAGGAAGTTTCACATTTAGGAAACAGATGCAACAAATATCTGTACTGACACTGGAACACAGCAAGTTATTAGAATGACCCATTTGCTGTGATTAGACAACAGCTAACAATAAGGTTCAATCATTTTCTAGCTACCATTTAATAGTGTAAAATTCTTGAATAGCGTTTTGCTCTCATGCTACCTGACCTCAGAAATATTGTGGTTAAGTCTCATTGGAACACATATTTCTATGTAATTTTCATGCAAATTTCATACCAAACACACACAGCACACTTTGAACTGGATGTTAGATTCCGTACATTCGTACAACTTGAAGAAAGAACACAGCAGCACAGCATTATAACATCATCTGATCTGTCCACCCTGAGTGCAGCGTCACAGGAAAATTGTCACTGTGTGAATATGCCCCATAGGGCACTTCCCTCCTACTCTGTGTTACATGACAGACTAGCTGAGTAACCAGTGAGTCAGTGAAGTTAAAAGGTTGTGCAGGTTGTGAAAATATATTGCAAGGAAGTGAGTCACCAATGATTCTGCATCCGTTTTGTGAAGGGCCATTGATGAGCACTAATTGTTTGGTTGTTTTACTTAAAAAATAAAGAAAGAAAAAAATAACACATTTTTAATCAAGACGATGTCAAAAAGAAATATGAATTACCACAGAAAGCGAGATGATTTATTCCTTGTAAAAGGATCATACTCTAGAGTTGTGATCTGTTGCCAACGACGTTTCTTGTCATGAAAAACAACAAGACACGTTACTGCAGGACTTCCTATTCTATACAACATAAATGCAGCTGTAAAATGATTCTTCTGTAGACTCTTGATAAAAAGAGTAAAAAAGAGCCCAGTAAGGGATAACCATTAGACCATACAATCATGTGATACAGTATTACTGTATCAGAGTTTATACATTTTCAGTCCCGTTTTAGTGAGAGGGTGATAATAAATTATTACCTGCCGCAACAACCTGGCTGATATAGTTTTCACCTCTTCTCTGTGTGTGTGTGTGTGTGTGTGTGTGTGTGTGTGTGTGTGTGTGTGTGTGTCTAGCAGAGTGTGCTTCTGGAGATACCTAAAAGCTGAAACTACCACAAGGCTTGATTCCATATTTTGGCAGGTGTTTGTCTGTCTGCCTGTCTCAATTTTATGAACAGAGTTGTCAGTGCAATAGCATCATAACTGTGCAACATACAGTGACAAGATGTCTTAATTAAAATGAGTTCTCAGAAAGCTGTGGTTAGTCCCATGAGTACTGAGTCTCGGGGTCTGGAAGCTGGGATGTAAAAAGGCCTTTGACATTCCATTTCAAGCAACTGTCCAACATTTTTAGTTTTTTGTAACTTATGGTATAAGATATACACTGCCTGGCCAAAAAATAGTCATCACCTGTCTTTAACTATACAGGTAAGTACTTTCCATTGGACAAGTATTGCAGTGATTTATATGTTTGGGCTGGCAGTGGGTTGTTTACCCTTAACTTTTTGAGCAGTTTCTCATTTCTTAACAACCATGTCAAGAAGATGTATCTTGTGGTTGTGGAAAACATGCTACTCCAATCAGAAGACTGAAATTAAGCAAGCAATAAATAAAACAAAAAGAACAACTAAGGGGATTGCTGAAGCTTAAGAACCATCCAACATTTCACTTAAGCATTTGCTGAAATCAGATAATAAAAAATCAACACTAGAACTCACGGCTCTGTTTAATAATAAAAGTAAGAGCATTTTCATATGCATAATGTGAAGAAAACTGAAGGTAATGGGACTAAAATCAATATCTAAATCTTTTATCAATTCCAGGGGGAAAATGTTGTAAAAAATTGCTTAAAAAGCTTTGTAGTCATAAGAGAAAACTACTTAGCAGTGAGGCCAATGGGGGAAAATGAGGCTTCATTTTGATAGGAAACAAAGATTGCCAGAGGAAAAGGATCATGTGATCTGAGTCCAAATTTACCCTGTTCCACCTTGATGGAAAAATCAGGATAAGAAGAAAGGTGGATGAAGCGATGCGTCCATCATATCTAGTGCCTACCTAACAAGCTTTTGGGGTTGCTTCAGTTGGTCAGGTCTGGGTTCGGCAACATTGTGTGCTCAAACACCAGAATATACTGAATGAGTTCGCCATCAGTGTTTTTTTTTCCTCTCTCTGACAGTGCAGAAATATTTCAAGTTAACAATGTCAAGATTCATCAGGTTCAAAATGTCAAAGAGTGGCTTGGGGAGCGTGAGACATCATTTTCACATATGGATTGGTCACTCCAGAATTCAGACCTTAACCCCATTGAGATGTTTTGGGAAGTGCTAAAAAAGACTTTACACAGTGGTCTGACTTTCCCACCATCCATTAAAGATTTATATATAACTTTAGAAAAGGAACACAAATAATTAAAGGTGTTTTTACAACTCTAAATGAGAAAGAATGTAATAATTTTTCTCATTTTTATGCTAGATTATAATATGCCTTCATCTTGCCTGGTTTCTGGTCCTCACTTAAGTAAATTAAAGTTCTTTAAATTCATTAAAAAAGTGAATCATGAGCACAGTATAAATCCACAGAGCTGTCCACTCTCAGAATGACATGTCCTTTGAGTAATTTGTCTTAGGTACTGTACTGTTCTTGTCATGTATATTGACCAGTGGATTAGTGATGGATTCCCTGTTATCCTCTTAGGGGGCGATTGCTCATGCAGAGCTCGAGTTGACTCAGGCTATGTGTAACAGTACCAAACACCTGCACTCACTGCTGTAATCTAGGTTGAAATCCTCAATGATGGAGAGCATCCCTGGTGTCCTCCAGCAGTGCAATAGCCACTGAAGTCTCTCGTTGAACTCTGGGGAACAATAATTAAAAGAGATACATGTAAATATTTTAACTGCTATGAAGAAGTTCAACAAATTCATTTTCTGTGTTGGCCAGCATGTCAAGTATTTAACCTTAAGTCAACATGCATAATAGAATCTATGGCCAGTCTGCATGAATCGTGTCACAAAAAACTTGTTCAGAGAATAACCTTCTTTTTGCTTGTAGTCTCCAAAATGAATTCAGCTGCATGAATGTTTTTTTCTTTTTCTTTTTATCAAGAATTGGAACCACCTCATTAACCTTATCTAACAAGCACAAGCTAATGAAATCCTCTGTTTTAGTTTCCGGTCTTGCCAAAGTTAGGCTCACTAATTAATCAAACATCAGCCCCCCTTCCCCATCATCTTAATGACTCCGTATAAAGTGAATCAGAATATGCAGCACACATTCCCCAGGGGAAGGCTATTTGGACACAAATCCATGTATTTTTATTGGAAGTTAAACTAAAGAGAAAGAGATATCCACATTTTGTTTTACTACAATTATCAAAACAGAAGCAAAACATGATTTCTCCATCCTTTGTCCAAGCTTCACCCTTGTTGTTATGCTTCTCTGTTAGTCTCCAAAGAATGCAGTGGTGCAAGGCTGCAATTTTCCCAACTACATAAATATTAATGTCTACATAAAACAAGCTCCAAACTACAATTGCACTCAGTATCCATATTACTCCTTTACCTCTAATGAAACAGTTCTGTGTTCTCATCGCTTGTGATTCAGAGTGTATTACATGTTGGATCAAATGAAAAGCACATGAAAAATCCAATCTCTAACAATCAGTTATGGAAATCTGCAAAATGGCTAGATTTTCAGTCAATGAGGGGACAATGGATAATGTGATCCAATTAGCTGCTACGGCTGCTGTTTGCATTCTAGTGAAAGGGGTGATAGTTAAAGTGGCCCAAGGCAGCTGCCTTTCAGCAAAGGCTCATGACAACACAAAAAGCAGCGGAACCAAGAGAAAAGGGGAGTTTGGGAGTCTTTAGCTGTATTCTTTTAATTACTCATCATAATGACTCCATTTAGCTGTTCAATGACCCATTTTGCGGCATTGAACAGGCATGGGAAGCTCTCTGTCCTTGGCAGGGTCAGTCCTGCAGCTGCCCCTGCTACCATGTTTCAACCAAGAGGGAACATTTTTCCTCACACTGGGCTCTAACAGGCAGGTAGCTTAAGAACTCTCTCAAAATACATTCACACTTGCACGCTGGCTTCATCACCACAAATTAGATATGCACTGAATGTCACTCCATGAGGGAATTCAGTTCGAAGAGGTGCTCATTATATGGAAGACAATAATTATTCTTCATGAATGTAATTGTGCATCAGATAAAGATGGGTTTGTCATGTTGGCACCTGCCATGAAGCTGGCACGGACAAGATATGCAAATAACTTCAGTCCAACATCATAGTATCTGGGACTGATAAGGTTTTTCTTTTACATCATTTGCCTGTGTATTATGTAATATAAAAAAGTTTTTTTCTTTATCCATGAGGATACAACAAGAAACCTACATTTGTTTACCCACAGAGGTCAAGTTCCTGCTTTGACTGCTCCTAGAAACATTGTGGTTGTTGATAAAATAACCAGTGCCTCCTCCCACTTCACATTTATATTGAACTGAGTACATCTGATTGCTTGTTGTGTGGATGCACCAAAAAGATCTTCAGGGATTAAAAAATTTCAACTTTGATGGAAAATTTGGACAAAGTCTCACATTTGAAACAAATGAAGAATAAATAAAAATTAGACATATTTAGTGTAAAGATGCAACTTTAATTTTTCATTGTGAATATCACAGATTTACAATTACAATAACATCATTTAAGTGAATTGATGCCAAAGGAATACAGTTTAGAATAAATTATGACACACATTTTGGGGTTACATGACATATTTCTAACTTAATTAATGTCTTAATTGTCTATTCTGAAATCATTTTTCAGTCTAAACTAAAAAATATTCTGATGTAAAAAAATATATATATATGCATACCTCTTTCTAACAGAAAGAGCCATACTGTCCTTACTGTCACCTTTTTTGTAGGTTTTTATTTGAAATTATGTATGTGAGGATTTTTCAGGTTGCAGCCCTTTAGGAAGGGGTACAGGAGTGGAGGAGTGGAGATGGTGTGGAGAAGCAGACCCCATATGGTCTTGAGGAGCTGAATTTTCTGGCACGTCTTCATGATGCTAACCCAGAGCACTGGAAGGTTGAGCATTGGCACCAATCTGACTGATTCTGCTCAGCTGCTGACGTGCAGAGGAGCGCACATGGATATGAGGACAAAAATAGCTTGCTATAGTCCAAAGCATGACGCAACTGTTCTGAATTGAAACCACTGCTATTTGGTTTGTTCCATGTCAAGTTTTTTATGTGATGATTCACAGAGAGTTTAAAGTTCTATTTTTAAAACCTAAAGAACGACTTGCAGCAATATACCGACATGGATACATGTTTCAGATCATTTAATTTCATTTGTTCTAACACTGTCTTAAGTATTGTTTGGAGACTGTGCCAGTTGTGTGCAGTCTAATATATTCAGAATTTTTTTACTCAAGTCAAAGTAAACCTGGCCTCCTTATCTTCCTACATAAACATGCAAACTAACTTCTTGTTTCTGTTCATTTATATGAGAAATAAGTGTCTTAATTGGTTTGCAGAGAAAGGTCTCTACATTAGGATGAAAGAGAAATACAGCAGAGGGAGAAAGAATTTTTTAATTTGTGCTACTTAAAATATTAAAAAAATCATCCAGCAAATTAGATTCTCTTATTCTCCAGCTGTGCGGTATCTCCATGTTCCTGCATCATCAAGTAGGCAATTTATTAAATGTTATTTATTATATGTTAATGCACAATGTCAACATCAGATATAATGTATCATAGCCCCTATTGTTAGCAGCAACAGTAAGCCCTATTAGTTGTAATCCATCATCAGTACCACCTCAGCTCGTCTTATTGTTAAATCATGGCAGCTCACAATGGCTGGAAGCTGCTGAAAATTGTAATCATATTTCTTTTTACAGTCAGATTTCAGTGGGCACAAAAGCTTCCTGATGGGCAGCTCCATGTTTGTGTTTCAGAACAATGAGAGGTTGCAAAAGCCACTATAGGTGACTCTTAATACATTTTCAAATAAACTGAGGATATTGTTGAGAGAATCAGGTCTGCACTTTGCCTGAAGTTGCCTCTTCTCACATGTAACACACAACAGGCAATTGTCCATGTCAGATGTGTTCTCACATCTGCAAATACTCAGTTTGCTTTAGGATAGGGGTTTGCTTTGTACTTTGTGAGTGGTAGGGTGTTTGATGTCTGATCCAACTGATTTGAACATTTACATTCTCATAAACAGCTTCTGTATGTTCTACATTCTGATCAAACAAGACAGCAAGAAAAAGTAATCATTTTTTATGTATGTTTTGAGTCTACCTTCACTGGGACAACTTTGAGAATTAAATTGATTTAAATTTCCTAGCTGCTACTTTGACTAAGAGTGTTTCCATAAAGACATGCTTTCAGCTCCTCCCCTGCCTTCCTCTGCCTTCTTGGATGAACCCTGTGAGCATCAGGTGGTAGCTACAACCATCTTCAATTTAGAGAATGTGTTCTTTAGAAAGTATTGACCTTGGTGCGTTACGCTATGTTATGCTATAGACAGCTTTCTATTGAATACAACTTGAAAATAAATTAAAATGACTGAAAATGAAACAAGTCAGTAGTACCCAGTTTAAAAATAGGGAATGTGCAATCATTAAACTTGAGTTTTTATCTCTACCTTTCGCAACTATATAATTAAGTTGCATAAGCTGACGGTTCTGACAGGGTTATATTGTCTTGTAATATAATGTTTTTACTGCTACTGGCTAATGGCCAAATCTCAGTGTGAAGTGTTCAGATGTGACAGGAGTCTTGTTTTTCATAAACTGTACACAGGGATTACTATGATTTGAGTCACATTACCTTTATATTACATTAAGACATTTTTTATTTTGACAAGATGATAAGGTTCTGCTGGTAAATTCATTTTCTGTTATGTACTTCCAGAGCTGTCAGTCAGGAAGTGCTGAGATAATTTAGCTGCACTTAAAAGCATCGCAGGTGGGGTGTAGGAGGAGGGCGTATAAAAGCGCAACCCATCTTTGTAGCTTGATGCAGTCACAAGCGGAAGACCTGCAGAGTGAGAAGCGGACTGGCTGAAAGTATTGCTGCTCTTTGAAATGTCCACTCTGATGTAGAGAGAGTGTGTGATAGGAGGTGTTTCATGAACGCCGCATGGCGGGTCCATTTAGTTAAGCTTCCTGACTGTGTTGGCTTTGGGCAAGTGGAGAATTAAAATTTTTAAAAAATCAGTGCAGGAAACCACCACCTGAGGTTGTGTGCAAATCTTAATTCAGGTGATTACAGGATAGTCAAGCTTTCCAACCTACCACGAAATAACTGAACTAGAGGACGAAGTCATTAAATTTACATATTGTCTGATAATACTTGAGAGGTGACTTCCTGATTTTCCATTTGAGTTACTAAGTTGCATTTAAGCCTCAAGGTAAGGAAGTGAAAAGCTGCACAGCTAGTTTCCCCTACAGAGAATAGGAAAGTATTTGCTGCCTGTTCAAACCACAAACAAGCCTTCAGCAAAGCAAAACCCACATGTGCAACACACACACATGCACTTTCAGTTTTTACAAACTGGACCATGTGCATGTGCATGAAGACAGTAAACTTTGAAATTGCCTTTCTAAAAATAGACAGCTATACTTACTGTGCTCTCAACGCCTATCTACAGTAAAAAAAAACACATTTGGAGACAGAATGGGTTTGCTGATAGCTTCATGAAAGCAAGATGTTGGTGTGCTATTCCTTCACTCATTCAATATTAAAGTAGCATGGCATGCTGTCTAGAGCCACCATAATGATGTTGTAATGGGCTTACAGAAAATAGAACATAACTTTGCTGCTTACAGTTTTTCTTAAGTGCTTTGGCACATTTCTCGCAACATTTTTGAAGTTCTTTGCTCTGAAAATACATTTCCCAAAAGCTGTAATTCAGCCAAAAACCTTTAATTTATGTGTCAAAATTAAGTTTTGGGGTCAATAAATAAGTTTTCTTTTGTCTGATGGTGGATTCCAGAACCATTCCTGTCCCACATATTTTCACTCATTTTTGGATATACTTTAGTAGACTGTAATTTTCTGTGGAAAACTGACCTCTTTTGTGTATTAAAGGGAACACTTTTTAGATGTTATTTTCAAAAGCATAATGTTTTATGTCCTACTTTATGAAGAACATGTACATTTGCATGTATTGAGAAAAGATATTTTTCATCACACAAAGTGCAGTAGGTACGGATAAAAAAAAAAAAAAAAAAAAAATTCACACAGCACCCCACAGAACAAAATATGCACACTATCAGCACCAAAAACATCTGCAATGGAAATGACACATGAGCCTGCTACCACATGTGCATTATATGTGGCAATACAAAACACTGATGGGAATCACCTGCCGTTCTATCTCTCCTATTCCTTTAGCCCACAGATTCTTATCGACACACTCTTACTACTGTTCCATGGGCAGGCTGTTGCTGCTGTTATTGTTTATCTGAGCAGGCTTTTCCTTTTACAATACTCATATTAGCGGCTTACAGCTGAGAGATTTTGACAGTTAGAATAAGTGTTCTTTGTGTGAAGACTTCCACAAATATTGGCTTTCATATTTTGGAGAGTTAAACTACACAGCTAAGAAACATGACGTATTTTGCTCACAAAGACAACTGTGATGTAAAAATAGAGCCGAAGCAACTGAGAAAACCGTAAAGTACAACATAAATGCATAAGTCTGAGCTAAGGTGATCTCAGATCCCAACAACTGAAATGTGAAACACTATGAAAGACCCTGTTTGTGTGTTAGAAATGTTAGCAGTGCTGACAGGGACTCTGAAATTTTAATATCTCACTTAAAAATAAAAATATAATAAACTGTGCAGGTCAGTGGATTGCCATTTAGCATTTTAAGGCCAAATATAATATACTGAATGCAACTTCTTCAACCCTTTGGCAAAATAAATACAATAGGGTTGAAAGGAAGCTTTAGTTTGTTCTTACCATCTCTGTAGTTTTATATATTCTCCTGTGTTCTCTTATTCCAACTGCTGTTCTGTCCGGTAACTACCTGTGGGCTTCAGTAGGGATGCATCCATAGATTGGCACCTTTCTTGAGCCATATCTAACAATTTTTGCAATGCTTAGCCAATTATGACACACACACACACACACACACACACACACACACACACATATACGTGCCATATTTTACCTTGTGCAAAATCAAAAAAATAATTCTAGCACAAGAGACAAACTCTGCAAACTTGTGACATTTTAATGATTTGTACCTTTCCCTGATTGGAATAGCATTAGACAGGCTAACCTGTACCTTCCTTACTTTATTTACATGCATAAAAGTCAGAGTATAGAGAAGTGCATGCCCTGCAGAGCAAGTCAAAATGAGAGACATTGTCTCAAGTTATAGGTTCAGGAGGACAACAGTTAAAAATGCTGTGCAGTCCCATATAAAGGAAATCTCTCACCCTACTCTGAGTATGAGTGTTCCAAACCATTGAAAACTTTAAAAAGTACAAAAAAATAAGAGACATTTTTATTCTACTAAGGCTTGCTTACGTGGCCTTGTAGCAGACAAGCAACCTGTCCATGGTGTACCCTGAACTGGATAAGCGGTTAATAAAATAAATGAACTGGATGGAGATTTGGTTCAAGAAATTTAAGAGTTTATAAAACAAACTAGCATTTTTATTTTAGGGTTAAAAATAAATGTACCATCTTCCCCCAGACATGTTTAAATGAAAGAGTTCATAGAAATATTATACAGTTTGAGAAAGATAAGCTGTTTTCTTTAAATATTGATAGTAACTTTTTGTTTTGTGCTTTGTGTTACTGCAGAGTGCAGTTTATAAAGTCAAGGCTATTCTTTATAAAATTTGACATAAAATAGCAATATTCTGCCAAGTAAAAGATCTTTACCTGTTTTCCCTTAAGAAAATCACAATGCCCTCGATCTTTTTCCCTTTAAGAGCTACTTTAAGAGTAGCTCTTTATACTTGTAAAGTGAATTTTGTACTAATTTAATTTATTCTAAATCAGTACCTGTGTCTTACTTACAGTGTCAAAATTACAGCCCTTCAGACTGTTATAATTAATACACCAGCAAGCGTTGGAAGGCAGAGACCCTAACTTGAATATAGTTTGACTGCTCCTTCCTGCTCTAACAAAACAATGCACTGGTAGAATGTGAGAGTTTTTAAGTAATTTAATCCCACTTTCAAAATTAATACAAGAGTACTTATTGTCAGTATTGCCATATATTGTATAAACCTCTATTTAAAAATATGGTATTGTGCACTACCTCCTGTGTTTCTTTAACTTGAACAAGCTGTGCACTTAACCTTTGCCATGTTGAAGGAAACCCTGCTGTTGACACTTCATTTCAGAGGTGCATTCGTAATCTTTTGTTAAAGCCATTTTTGTGCTCGGTGCACAGACTGGACCCTGGGGTACAAACGCAGAAAAGCTATTAAGTGGCACAAACTCTGGGGCTGTTTTGTTTTTCCTGGGAAGTCATTCATTTAATGTCTGATCTTTGTCTCATAGTTTCTTCTTTCGTGCTTCCAGGGAAACTCTGAATTGTGATGAATAGTAACAGAGTGGCAGCGTGTGATGAAGAGTGGTCTGCACACATGCATGTGACAAAGACATTAATGTACTCCCATGTCTGTTTTTGCTCTTGAGGATTATTCATCAGGGACATCTTGTGAAGCATCATAATGACTTTTATTCTTGGTCAAAGTAAAATCTCTTGAGTGGCATAGCGAATAATTTGTTATTATCTGGAATAAGTGGGGTAGAATGATAAGGATGACAAGTATAGCAGGGGCTCTATGAGGTTTTACTTCATCGCTTTTATTGCTTTTAGCTGATTTTCTTCAGGGCAGAACTATCTAAAGAGGGTATTTGGTTTTTTCAGATTGCCCGAGAAGAACAGTTAGAGAGATGCACAGACTAATGCACAGAGGCCCTTTTTAGGAAAAGAAAAGAGTCATGCTACATTGTGCACTTGGAGGCATATGAAGCACGTATGGTATTCCTATTTAGCACTAGTAATGTTCAGTATTTCTTACTTCTGCAGATTGCAAAAACTTAAGAATCTATGCGTCATTTGTCAAGCATAAACTAGTCATCCTTACAAAGACAGCATAAAAAGTTTCTTCATGTGAATTGCTGTCTCGGATATTCCCAAGAGCGAATAGTGAGGACATCTGGGAAGATATGGTGCGATGGTAGCATTGATGTTGCAGTGACACATTGTCCTTCACTTCTTCTAGGTAAAGCTGCAGGACATCTCTAGCATTACAACAAGGAATAAAGTCCAACTCCAGAACAAATGGGCAACTTCAGCATTAATTTGAGTCCTGTCATCAGTGCCATCATTAAGCCTTATTTCAAACTGTGATTCAGAGGCTTACAAAGGAAGTTTATGAAGCTTCCCACAGTTTGCTCTGAGCATTAATCAGTGTAATTGATATCACCACTTGAAAATCAACATGTAGGTCTGATTTAAAAAGAGACTAAATTATCATAATTTTCTTTTTCTGCAGTTCATTTATGGCAATAAAATTTACTCTTTTGGCCTATGTATGAGTCACAATTGCAAAAACAAGGCTTTTCACGCTGTAAAAATCTGCCATGTCTTTTCTGATCTATTATACCACCACTTCTGTAATTTCCTTTTCAGTGCTCTGTTTTGTCAAACAAGCGGGCAAAGGAAATGAAACTGCTTTATTTGTTCTGTTTTGGGAATTCAGACACAAACTTGTATCTAAATTGACTGAATTTTACTATTCATTAATGTAAAATAATAAGAAGAGATGCACATGTCAATAAATTTAAAATTGGCAGTAACATGGAGAGAGTTTTCCTTAGTGGAAGGTGGAGTTCTTTCTCGTAATCAAAAGCCTTGGGCTCAAGTGCTTCCAGAAAGATCAGGTGTGAGGTCCTGCCAACCATTTACTAGTACCTCACAAGAAATTTCTAGGTAAAATCCGACTGGAAATGTTTTAATGTAATTTTTAAATTTGCACAGCATGGTGGTCTGTTGACACTGAACTTCAAACTGAACCATCTCCATATCACTGAAGTAATTCTACTTCATTTCTATTCATTTGCCCTCAGCTGCTTGTGCCGCAATAAAGTGTATTTGACTGACAAAGCTCACCAACACCATACACTGCATGGACAAAAGTGTTAGGCCAACTACACCTAATCTAAGTGAGCTTTTATGAAATCCCATCCTAAATCCATCTGTATTTAAATGGAATACAAAACCTTTGCAACTCTACATTTACTGAGTCAGCAAATCACACAATTTGCACCTCAGCACTTGACAACCCCGCTCTGTAACTTCACGTGGTCAGTCACTTTGTGGTAAAGTTGCTGTGGTTCCTAAACACTTTCACTTTGCAATAGTACTACATATAGTTGATTGTGAAATACCTAGGGGGGAAGAAACCGACTTGTTGCAATGGTGGCATGTTGTTACAGTGCCACACTCAAATTTAGTAAGCTGTTCAGAACAACCCATTCTTTCAGAAATGCTTGTAAAGGCAGACTGCATTGATAGGTGCTTGATTTCATTCATATGTGGCAATAAGGCTGAATGAAACACCTGCATTCAGTGATTAAGAGGTGTGACCCAATACTTTTGTCTACATAGCGTATAATTTCTACGTCTACCACTATTATTTGGGACAGAGCAGAGGAAGCACATATTTTGATTTTATTATGTGGAT
The DNA here is from genome assembly GCA_015106775.1 of Etroplus canarensis. Lineage (NCBI taxonomy): Eukaryota > Metazoa > Chordata > Actinopteri > Cichliformes > Cichlidae > Etroplus > Etroplus canarensis. The sequence continues at coordinate 21,005 of VUQH01054319.1, read as the reverse complement.
GTGTTTAATGTCATGCTAAAACAAAAATCATAATTGAACAAATTAGTTTAATATGTGGCACAACCCTAGGTCCCACTTTTAAATGGTGTTTAAGCTTTAGTCCTTATGGAACTGATGTATAGTTTATACTCTTTACTAGTGACATACAGTCAAGATAATAAAATTTTAACTGATATACTCATGTCAATTTACTGAGAGTGGTTCAGTCACAGTCAGGTTATACAGAGCTTCTAAAGGCAGCTGCATCTGTGCAAAGGACAGAAGGTATAAGTCCTCCATAAAAAGAAGCCTTCAGTTTAATTGATGGGATCAAAGGAGACTTAGAGGACTGTGAGATGTAAAAGCCTGAAAAAGGCCTTCAAGTTGTTTGTGGAGGTTGTCAAGATGAGAGTGCCATAAAACTCTCGTACTTGATTTCATTTTTATGCTATGACCTGCTCAGATTGAAAGTTTCACTGTGTGTTAGTGATAAAATATGTTAAAATCTAGGCATGAAGTTGATAATGCATGAATGACACATGCTCTGACAAGAAAAAAACAGTACAAGTTGCCTTACCCTGTGAAGCTAGTAAAGCTTGGTAATGCATAGGGTAGAGTGATGTTGGGTTCATGAGACTTCATTCTGCATATGTTAAGACAAAAACCTGCAAGGCCACAAATCAGTAAATTCACAGGATGCAGTGTGTGTTCAAGCAGTTTATAGGGGCATGTCCCAGACACTCAACTGAGCATGCAGTAGAGAGATGCACACATTCCCTCTATGTTCATTATTTAGTGCAAGTGGTCAGTGCTTCAGCCTGCCTGCACGCTTGTTCTTTTCCATTCATATATTCAACACTGATAAATGTTAAGAATTAATTTGCTGCTGCAGACACGATTCCTGCAGCTGTTCATTAGTCCAGTCATGAATATGGAATCATTCAGACCTCGTTGGCTCTTTTTACAGTAATGTGAGCAGTGAAGCCTCTGAAAAAAATCTCTCCTGACCAAAGTGAGTCTCACTTTCCAGGTGACAGCACTTTATTTTCCTTCCACTTCCCTCTGCAGTGGGCCCACTCAATAAATCACAGTGCAAAGCGCTACCTTTACTCTGCAGCCACTAAGACACTAATGTCAGTGGCTGTGAGGATGAATTGTCTTGACTCAGCAAACTTATCTCAAATAAGCCACTTTCTGTTTAAAAAATATTCAAGCAAAAAATTTGTTAGAAGCATTTAAAAAGTCAAACTATATTTTGGAAATTACAGCAAACCGATATTCAGGCCACTTCACTTTTACTGCGCCATGAGAGATGATTAATGTAATTTGCACCTTTAAATTAACTAAATAATTAAAAAGGGAAAATGAAGAAACATCATCTATAATACAAAGAGTAGAAAGTAACTTGAGAAACATGCATGTACAGGTATTGATGTCTGTAAAAGACCTGCTCAGAAACTCGTGTTACATTTCAAGGTTCAATTTACAGTGTATTACAGTGGAGAAAAAAAATATTATCAAACTTTTTATACAATGTTATTCCAGCATTATATATGACCACACATCATTTTAAAAGTTATCTCTAAGCCAAATGTATCAACTTAATGATATTACTGCATTTTAGGTTGGCAGCATAAATGAGGGCACTGCAGCTATATTCCTGTTTCCTCAATCAGCACTTACAGAATGAATACAGTAACAAGCTAAGTGTCTCCAATAAAGGCATTATTCAATGCCTTCGTATTGATGGGTCTTGCCAGAGTTGATTCATTAAAGAGTGGAGCTGGTAATGCACTTCAAAGTCTAATGGAGCTACAGTGTCAACACTGAAGCCAGGCAGAAGTGCAAGTCTTTGAGTTGGGATTTTTTATTAAAACAATCATAATAAACTACCAAACAGGAACTTTAATAGGAATGTTTTCATGTAATGATTTAACATTTCTGCTGCTGACTATGAACAATAATATGGGATTATTTCTACCAGAATAACATCTTTTCTAATACTTTGATTGTGTATTTCAATAGAGAATGAGGATGCAAATTAAATGTTTTTTTTATAGAGCCTTACCTTTTATCTTGAAAGTGTACAACATGACATTATAAAAAAACATTATGATAGTATACTTTACTGAACTATCTGCATCCACATAAGGAAAGAGTACAGTAATAAAACAAAAATAGTGCCGGCTTATAATATCAACAGCACCTGAGTCATCTATGGATATAAGCTGTTATCAAATTCTGAGCAACAGCCAACTCATTGCCTAAAATTATTCACTAAGTTATTCAAGCAGAATTTTTACATTAAGTTTATACACTTTGTACTTACTTTGCAAGTACACCTGCAAATCTAAAACAAAATGGCTGAAAACGAAAAGAATCAAGCTGTTGTAATGGCCCAGTCAAAGCTCTCAACCTGATTGAAATGCTATGGAGGGACCTTAACCTTTTCCTGCATGAATTATGACATCTTCAGTTATGAACTCTGTTGATTGATATGGCAACAAAACACATGTATATTAAAGGACATGGCTGTTGAGTAGTTGTCCACTGTAGTGACCACCATGTATGAAAGGGTTAAGAGAGCTGTACATAAATAAATGCTTGCAAACCTCAATGAACTGAGGAAGCATTCTTAAGATGATTGCGCCAAAATTCCTCCACAATGATGTGAGAGGTTGATAAAGTCATTCAGAAAATGAATGCTTCAAGTTATTGCTGCTTAAGGTGGTTCTGCAAGCTACTGATTTAAGGGATGTTTACTTTTTCACACAACTTCATAGAGCCCTATTAAACTTTATTTTTCTCCTAATTGTGGCTTGGTTACAATGTGCTGAGAAGAGTGTAAATAAGTCAGATTTGTTCTATCATAATTAATAAATTGTAAGTAAATTTAAGTTGGGTTTTTTTTGGGTTTTTTTAGAAATTCTAGAGCAAAGTGAAAAATTCATACATTTTGGCTTTGCTCACAAAACATTACAGGTTAAGATTAAACAAATGTTAGTCTGACCAGCTGTGTGGACAGCAGCACTTATATGTCCAATATCTTCATGACCTTTTTGGACACACTGCAAATATCTGGTCTGCTTCACTATAATGTTTGAAGTCTTAATGTTATAATTTCATATATTCAAATTAAGATATTATTTAAATTAATAATTTACATGAAATGAATAGCTTGCTTCCACGATATTCGTGGACAAAGGCAAAAAAAATGTTTGCTTTCAATTCAAATCCTGGTAACTGTGACTTGCATCAGTCATGTTGCTATGGAATTAATAAAGTGACATCGGATTTACTGACAAGAATGAAGGTAACGTAAACTCAAACAAAATGATTACAATAACTACATTGTAAGGACTGACCAACAGCAGTGCACTTCCTTGCACATGGTGCAAAGCAGCATTGCACTAAACCTTAAGTGAAAATACCATTGCAAATTCTTATTAGGTTTACATTTATGAATCACATAAATGACTTTTTATTTTGACATGTTCATTAATTCCGGTCCTCAGACAAGAACAGTGTCACAGGGTAGATGGTTAAAAAAAGGGAAACACTTGTATATAGGACAAACATCTGTATCAGCTTATATTACTATCAGAGAGAGAAAAATGTTAACCAGTATCAGCTACCAATGTGTATCTCTTATGTCACATCAATTTTTCACTGGCTTAGTATTCCAAGACAGTGTGTTGAAGAGTTAAATGACTAAAAATATTTAATTTTTACAAAATATTTACTGGTTTCCCGAGCATTAAAAGGAGGAAAACTGACAAAAAAAAGAAACAAAACATTATCAATGTTACTGTAGGAAGTGCATCCCCAAAATATTAATTATCAGAAACATACTTGCAAATTTTTATCACACAACTCATAAATATTCTGCCATTTCATTTCTTTCTCTTTGTTAAAACGATGAATAAAATTATGACATCTATAATTTGCCATCAATGGCTCAGTTACTTGGGTTATCTGAGAGCTTCATGTACATCAAGTCTAATGTCTCATTACTAATGCTGAGGCGCAGAACCATTTCCCCTCCCTTTTCCAATTCTTCTCTCATCCCTTCTTGATCTTGTTTTCCCCCCCAAGAGGGTTCACTATCTAATAGGACTTGATTGGTAGTAAGAAGGGGGAACAGAAGTGAGATATTGCATGGCATACTTTGACCTTGGAAACCCAAACAAATTATGTTCGAAGAGTAACATCTCAGGTTGCCTTTCAGCAGCAGTCAGACCTGCTGGTACATCTCTCAACTCTAATGAAATAAGATTCTGTATTTGGATATCAATACAGAACTACAGGTAAACCTTGTATTTAACTACATTTTAAAATATTCTGCATGATAGCTGCCCTTTACAGTACGTTACTAGCAACCGTTCCGATCACATGGAGTGATAATAAAAATACCATATCATGAAACATCATTGAACAGTTTCCTTTCCAATGTAGTGGGATTTACCAGAATCCAAGCTGCAGCAAAAGATGAGATGAATTTAAGGTTGGACTAATATCTGTCTGGGGAATAGCATGCACATCTTTTCCTTATTATTACAATTCAGCCTCTTTTGTTATGCTTAATTTCTCCTAGTATCTTTCCACATCTGTACATACCAGATTATGCATACACTTTGTCACTTCATAATCTGTAATTTTATGTAATCCAGCACTAATATAGATTTGCTGACTGTATTTACAGATACTGTTTGAACTGACTGAAATCAATAGAACCTGATTCATGATCTTTGAGTTTATCTGTGGTGCTTTCTACTCAATTTTTTTATTTTTTCGTGCTCTTGCTGTGAGGGCTCTTGTTCAACCCTTGTGTCAGAATATACATAACATTTTCCCCGTGTGCTTGGAAAAAACTGTCCACTCTGACCTGTCTGAGAGCAGAGTTTGGTTGAGAGCTTTGTCCTCATTGGTATTGCTTTTCTAAGCTTACTTACAATACTTGCATTTCTTTTATGATTTCAACATGATTTGGTTTATTTGACCATTTCTGGGATTGTTTTATGCTTTTTTCATACAGTATTTCTTCTATTTTTATTCTGTCAGCCAGGTGGATTTTGGTACATTTTCCTACATCTGTTATTGTTGGCTGTGTTTCTGGTTTTTGCTTTGGTTTCTCTGCCTCCAAAACACCTCTCGGTTGGTCACTGATGGGAAACACCTTTTACAATGCCTACATACATCTCTTCCTGGTGATTTTATGCTGTGTGATATGCTGCATTTGCTAGGTGATTTGTATATCTCTTTCTTGTAACTTGATTGTCTTACCTCAAATAATTTCAAAATTTGGCCTCTTTGCTGAACTCCTTCATTATGAAGGTTACATTTATTGTTTTCTCATTTCTACTGTGATGAAGTCTGATCTGAAACTACCAAAAAGAAAAGACAAAGCTGAGAAGCCAAGCTTTGACACCAAGTTGAATAAAATAGTGCTGATGACACATTACAAGTGTGTTCTCCATCTCCTTCCCCCCTTGTAATACCTGATAAAAAGTAGCAGAGAGATACAGCGGAACACTTTGCAAAGACTGAGCATCTTCGAACAATTACAGCATTATTAAATGCTCTTTTTAGAATAACTTTTATTCCCTGCATTTACAAAGATAATTTTCTGTCTCGTAGCAGTTTAAAGGTTTCTTCATGAATGATAGACTATCTGTGTTGCTTAATGGCTCCTACAGAAACTCTGTCACAAGCAACATCAGTGATGGTAGTTTGACAAAATAATAAAGTCGAATGCAGTGAAGAAGTAGCAGGAGAAAACCAGCAGAAATGCTCACTGATGAGGTCGTATATCACAATGCTAAGTACTGCAGTAACAATGCTGCTCTCTTTCATTTACTTTTTGGCTTGAGATCAAAACTAGGTAGGAAGCATAGTGGTTTGCTCATTGCAATTTTGTGGAAGGGAAGAGATGTCTTAGAAAACCAAAGTAGTTTAGGAGCTTTTATTTCAAAGATTACAACCTAATATCAGAAATCTCTTCTGAATCCTGGAGAGGATCTAGATGTGCTTCAGCATGCAGTACTGAATAGCCAATACTGCATGATTGCGGGAGTATGAAGTACTGATGTGTCAGACCATTACCATCTTTGACGTCTACCTAACTGCACACCTTGTGAATTTAATAACTAGCATGGTTATTCTGCCAGCACACTCACAAATCTGTTCACAGACCAACAAACTGACCAACAGAAACATGCACATGCACACACTGAAAACTAAAATTGGTTTTAAAAACAATCCAAGCCAAACTATTGGCAAATGATTTCAAAATGTATAACCTAATCTAACTCCTTGCTCAATCATTTTTAAAGCCCTGAAAATCTGTGAAAACACTTCAGAATTTAGATTTTTTTTCTCCAAGAAAGGTGACTCCATTTCAGCTTCAGGTTCTTTTCTCAAGTGGAAAATAGGTCATGCACTCTCATGTGCCCAGTTAGTCTATATGACTATATATGTCTATATAGCTGACTGACATAACAATGTGATGGCAGATGTGTATTTGTTTATGATGGATGGTCAATCAAATATGATCAAAACCATACCAACACAGTGCTGGTAAGTGGATAAAAAACATTTTTGAGTGCTTAAGTCTTGATGTGTAACTGGCACACAGAGGCAGTGTAACTGATATTGCTATAGCTTTGTTGGTCTGTCTGGCCGCGCGTGTGTGTGGGGAAATGAGGTGGGGTGTTTCTAGAGATTTATTGATAACTTTCCATGACTGATGATTTATCTTTATCTACTTTATAAACGAATGTGTTCTCATCGTAGGAGAGCAAATACTGCAGTTTTGTCAGAAGGTGCTGGAGAGAGAATGGTCTGGATAAAATCTGCACAAGGAGACAGAGGAGATTAATAAAGTATTCTGATTCTGATTCTGAGTTGATGGTGGCATTAATCTAAAAAAAATGCCACCATCAACTCAAAAATCAAATCATGCACCTGAACAACATTAACCCTGCAAGTTGAAAAATGAAACATTGCATTTGAATTTAATGCAAAGCAGCCTTGAAGAGGCGTCCAAATGTAAAAAGTTGGAAGTGACACTCTGTTATTGCACCAGCGTTAAAGGTAAATGTTCAGAGATAAACAGCAATAATTGGAGAGCTGAAAGTGAAAATTGGCTCTAAACTTTACCAATATAGGGTGTGGTCAGAGTAATTACTGGTATTGTGACTGGTGTGATGTGATGGTCTTTAGTTTGATATTTTTGTTGCCAATTTAGCACATGAATATGAGTCAAATAATGTTAAGAAGAGTATGCATTAAAGTTACCTTGCAGCCCCACACCTGAGCACTGAGCATAAACACCTGAACACATTTGTTTTTTAAATTAAACTATTTTCCACTTGCCACTCATTATTTTTGTCCATGGTCTGACTGTTTACAGAAAAGCAATGTGCATTATGGAATGGTGTAAAGTATGCCACCACTGGATAAGATATTTTGAACAATTCTATGATTCCAACTTTTTGGAACAATTTGGGGAAGGCCCTTTTGTGTTCTAGCATGACTGCACTCCAGTGCACCAAAGCAAGGTCCATAAAGAAATGGTTAGGTGAGTTTGATGGGGAAGAATCTGACTAGTCTACACAGAGACCTGACCTCAACCCCACTGAACACCTTTCAGATGAACTTCAATGAAGATTGAAAGCCAGGCCCTCTTGTCCAAAATCAATGTCTGACCTCATAAATGCTCTTCAAGACAAATGGGCAAAAATTGCCACAGGCACAATCCACAATCTTGCAGAAAGCCTTCCAAGAAAAGTGGAAGCTGATATAGATGCAAAGGAGGGACCAACTCCACATACATACCTATGAATTTAGAATTGGATGTCATAAAAGCTCCTGTAGGTGTAATGTGTAGGTGTCTCAATATTTTTGTCTATATGGTGAAATGGTCATATGCTATACGCAGTGAAGTAGAACAGTGAACAAAACTAGAGCAATATACACCCTGGAAATATATTCAGACAAAAGAACAAAGATTCTGTGTTGTGTCTGTGGACCTAACATTTCCAGGGGCAGTGTTAAAGCCACACATCATAAGAGCCTCTCAGGGCTGCAACTACCAGCGTTAACGGTTTTGGAAGCACCACTAACAGGCCCTACAATGTAAACCTCTCAGGGCTTGCATGAATAGCGCCGCCGCTCGATATTACTCCACAGTCGCATTAGTAAAGTATCATAATAAATGAAACATTCTCCTGAACACCCCATTAGTAAACCTTATCTTTTCACAGCCACCAGCTATCGCACAAAAGCCCACAAGCTGTGAGAGGCAGAAAAGCTTTATTTCTCTCTCTCTATCTTTCCTCTTTTGTCTCTCTTCACCCTCCTTTTCACTTCTGCTCTCATTTATTCATTGACTTGTTTCCAGTGCTACAGTGTTACTGAATGCCTCACTTACTATATACCTTACACTTCATTTTAATAATATGGCATGGATCTCCAAATACATATGTATTGCAAAGCTACATAGTCCTAAAACATGATAATGCGTACAGGAAAAATCTGATACCAGTATGTACACTTGTCAGTATTTACTCATCTAAAAAAAATGATCTTGTAATGCTTTCCCCCAAATATATTTTGCACCATGTGCTCTTTTCAGAAAACTGTTGAGTTACTTTAATTTTGTGGACTGTCACTTCTACCTATTAGCACTGTGCACCCTGTATTTGTTATCTTACAAATGTCTTACTTGGGTCTTTCAGTGTCACTGGCTTTAAAGCCAGATGTCCACTATGAAGTCAGATTTAAGACATTGGGGTCATCTGTTCTTTAGTGTTTTTGCACATCCCCACATATCTTACTTGACACTTGAGGGAACATCATCATCACATTTTTGTAAATTCATTATGAATATGCTAACTGTAACCCTCTGGAGTCTGAGTCCTCAATAAAACAAAGAAATCCTAACTCTATGTAACCAACTTTTTTTGGAAAAGTCAGGCAAGTAGTTTTTAGTGTGTCAACGTTTCAACAGCCATAAATTGTATATTAAAACCACACAGTTATGGTTACGGTAACTTGTCTCTGAAAAGGACCTCAGAGGATTAGAAATCCTTTCTGTTAGGATAGCCTTACCTAATTTCTAAAAATACCTCGAAACCAAACACTAGTGTCCATGTAGTGTAGTGATGTACACATTTGCCTTACAAGCGAAAAATCCCTGGATCGAGTCCAGGTGGGGACACAAGGACCTCTCACCATAGGGGGTTGCTTCAGGAAGGACATCTGGCGTAAAACCTCTGCCAGATTACAAAAGCGTATTAATGAATGTAATGTAATAATGAACTTATCAGTATAAAATGTTTAAAAATAATAAATATATACAGCATTAACTCAGAAGAGAAAATTTGATAAAAAGAGAAGTCATAATCACTGAGTTTAACTTTATCAATAGTTTATTTGAACTGTGCGTGGGCAAATGTGGCTGGTTGAGTCTTGGCATCCCTCTGCTAAAGCCCCAGACCTGCTTGAGTTGGATTTATGTCATGTTTTAAAATAAATCTATCTTTTCAGGTCAAAGTTAAACAAGCCAAGTGGTATTTTCAGACTACTCTACTAAATGTTTAGACTGAGTCTTCTACTATTGTGTAGTTACAATCGATAAGAATAACCCCACCTCACCTCCACCACCACTTTTTTTGAAACATGTGCACTTGAAAGTGAAGTTTAAAAGGTATTTGTCTTCACTCCTGGGAAATCTAAATGTTTTCCTTTGCATTATTTATGAAACCTGAAAGTCAAGGCAGAGATTGTGTTCACCTAAGTGTGATTTGCAGCACATAGCCCATGCCTCCTCGCCATATGTCATTCTACCTGGCTGCACACCAGCAAACTAAAAGCCTGTGTGCTTACATCATCATCCTACTGGAAGAGACATTTACAAAAATGTCCTGAACTATCTGATTTAGAAGACTGATAAAATACTGAGAAAAACACAGGCTAGGTTACTACAAGTAATAAAGACTCATTATCCAAGTGATATACACTTCTAGGATTATGGGAACCTCTATGCATACAGTTAGGTCAATAAGTTTTTGGATAATGACGCATTTTCTATATTTTTGCCCCTACACACCACCACAGTGGATTTTAAACCTAACAGTGAAAATGTAATTGAAGTGCACACTTTCAACTTTAATTTATGGGGTTTGAGAAAATAATTACATTTACTGTCAAGAAAAAAAAGAAAAACAAAACCATTTTTACCATAGTCCCCAAATTTCAGAGGCTCAAAAGTAATGGGACAAACTTGCAGATTTTTAATACTTGGATGAAAATCCTTTGCAGTCAGTGACTGCCTGTTTCCTCCCTTGAGATGCTCTGCCTTAACTGTAGCTGCCCACAGTTGCTGCTTGTTTGTGGGTGTCTCTTCCTTCAGTCTTGTCTTCAGTAACTGAAAAGCTTCTCTATTGGTTTGAGATTTGGTGAATGACTTGGCCATCAAAGAAGATCCCATTTATTTGCCTTGAGAAACTCATGGGTTGCAGTATGATTTGAGTCATTATCCATTTTCACTGTGAAACACCATCTAATCAGTTTTGCAGCATTTGGCTGAACAGAGCAGAGAGTATTGCCCTTTACACTTCAGAATTTATTTATCTATCAGCAGTCTCATCATCATTAAACACCAATGACTGAGTTTCACTGGCATCCAAACATGCCTATGCCATAACATTACGTCCATCATGTTTGACAGATGATGTGGTATGCTTCGGATCATAGACTGTTCCTTTCCTTCTCCATACTTCTCTTCTCATCATTCTGATACAAGTTCATCTTGGTTTCATCCATCCAAATAATTTATTTTCAGGCTCTTTCAATGTTTTCTGGCAAAATATAATCTGTCCATCCTGTTCTTGATGGTAACCAGTGGTTTGCACCTTGATTTTACATTCTTGAAGGCGACTCTTGGATGTAGACTGACAATGATACACCCACCTCCTTGACAGTGTTCTTGACTTCACTAGATTTTTTGATGAGGTTTTTCCTAATCAATTAAAGAATTCTGCAAATTTTGTTTTTTTGCGTGGTCTTCCAGGCCTTTTGCTCTTGCTAACCTGGCAGGTGCATTCCTTCTTTTTAAGAGTATAACAGATTGTTGTTTTGGCCACTCCTATGTTTGCTAGCTCTGAAATAAATCTCTGATAGATTTATTTTGGTTTTTCAGCCTCCTTCACTTGAAAGTTTTGATGAACAGCTACAAAATGGAAGTCCAATAATTGGAATCAACTCTTGATTTTTTTTTAAAACATTGCTTAATTTATCATGGAATAACAGAGGAACAGGCCTCACTTGAAAATCTTCATCTATCAATTGTCCTATTACTTCTGTATAAAATGGCTGTAATTCCTGAACATTTAATGCAATCACTTTGTCAAATCCCATGAATTAAAGCTGAAAATCTGAACTGCAATCACATTTGATTGTTTGGTTTAAAATCCACTGTGGTGCTGTATAGAGGAAAAATTATACCATATATGCCATAGTTCCAAAATGTATGGACCTAACTGTATACATTATACTCCCAGGTATGTGCAAAAGAAATGTAAAGTCAAAAATACTCTTTACTATGGGGGTACTGAAGAATCAGCTCTTCAGTTTTCACTATTATACTGAGTAAACTAAATTCTAGCAATGTTACGAGAGTATTCTAGAGAAGTCAGACATTCACTAACCAATATTCATATCAGTAAAAATACTCAAGTGGAATATTAAGGTGCATATCAGGAAAAGAGTCATATCCATTCATCCATCCATCCATCCATCCATCCATTTATCAATTCATCCATTTTTTCTGCTTATCTGGGTCAGGGTTGCATGGCAGCAGAAAACAAACCTCCATCTTCCCCATCGCTCTCTATCTCTTCTGGGGAGATACAGAGGCATTCCTGAACAAGCCAAGAGAAACAATCTTTTCATCCAGACAATCTCCAGAAAAAGCTCAGAGCTGCTTGCATCCACAACCATATTCTTTCAGTCACTACCCACAGCTCATGACTTTAGGTGTGGGTGAGAAAGTAGATCGACCAGTAAATGGGCAGTGCAGATCTCTGTTCACCACAAAAGATTGGTACTGCATCCACATCGCTGCACATGCTGCATCAATCTGCTTATCATTGTCTGTGCTCCATTCTTCCTCATGAATTCAACTTACGGGGGAAATTCACCCTTTTCTGACGGAGAACTATGGCCTCAGACTTAGAGATGCTATTTCTTACCCAAACTACATGCCTTCAGACTGCCTCAATGAAAGCTGGAGGTTGCTACTCCAGCACATTAAATGCAAAAATCCAGTATCCATCAGATGAGTTATTCTCAACCCCCTGGTTGTGCTTATAATAATGTGTCCATACACATTGTTAAGGGCACCACCAACACTCACTGACATAGCAGAATAACTTAATACACACAAAATCTTAAAGAAAAAAATTGTGAGATTGACAACCTATTTGCTTTGATGCAAGTCAAATTTTGTTGCTACCAGCAAAGTTGCAAAAACAACAGAAAATGTATTTTATGTGATATTTATCCTGGTGTACTGCTTCCCTGAAGGAGCAGTACACCATGTAAATAAATGACGGTGTTTGAAATAGATACGTTAGGGAAAGTATATATTAAGAACCATCATTCGTCTACTCAATATTTCCAGATACAGTGTAAAAAGTAACATTTAAAAGCCAGGCCCTCGATTTACAAAAGCATTTAACAAATTAGGACTTGGACTACATTTACACTATTTGTAGAAATGAAGACTGATCTCATTATCTCCCACTGTCTTTCCTGCCCCTTATGATGTGAATTCCCAATTCACGTGTGAAGAGTTGCATCTGGCCCCTCATCAACTAGTGTATGAGCAACGGTAGTTGTTGGATTGCTCCTGTACAACTTGTTAGGCAGCTGTCTGACGTTTCTGACTCTGCCAATCATCATAGATGAGCAGGCAACCTCTGCTGAGCTGTTACATGAGGGTTAAACATTGAACTATCTTCATAATTTTGGTGCTGTGTAAGTGTCAGGACAGAGGGCTCAGGAAATGTACTTTAACACACAAATCTAAGCATAGCATGGTTTTGAAGCAGCCCCCGCAGACTGAGTTAGATCATCCTGCCTGACTGAGCATATGCAAATTGAACTGAGCAGAGATTCAGAAACGGGGGACAGAGGGTCCCATTAAAGAGCTCAGACTGTGATCATTGAGCTAGAGTTGCAATATGTAACTTTCATCACCATGGCAACTTTTAACCAGACTGCTCAGTAGCGTTGTACTCAATAGATGCTTTAGAACAACGGATTCACAAGTGCTGTCAAAGCCAGCAGGTTTGCTGCTTACACAGATGTCTTGCATCCCTAATGACAACCCATGTGGTTGCTTTGATTTCATTGAGTTCCATTCATTCAATCAGTAAATAAACCTGAAATTTACCAACTAAGCGAACAATAAGTGTTAAATAACAGCCTCTTAGTTCCCCTTACTTCCGGCATTCTTGGACCATATACAGACCATGGAGAAGGATAATAAAATACAAGTAGACTCCATCAGAACAAAAATAATAGTACTGAGGGCAGTAAAAATGCAGAAAACCACACAAGAGAGTGATTTTCAAAATAAAACAGAAAGAAACTTAAAGGAGGACAAAGAACTGGCAGACACATGAAGACACTGGAGGACAGACTGGCAAAACAGAAAAGAAAGGGGGGAAAAAAACAACACACAAATACAACAACAAATGGAAACTAAGGCTATAACAGAAACCATGAATGAACAAAAAGACTATGGTAGCTCAGGATGAAAGATGGAAGACTGCAAGAAAACAACTACACTGAAAACACACTCAGAAATCATAATTACAAAGTGTGTGGTTGAAGTTCAGTCACAGTACTTTCCTCACTATCATGTTTGCACACTGGTTTTCCATCTATAACATAATAACGTCTTTAACTTATCACATAAAGGGCCCTCAGATTACAGTCAGCTGGTGCTAAATGAATAAAATAAAACTGGATTGAATCTGTTATCTTAGTTCAGGCAATAAAAGAAAAAGAAAAAAAAGCTTTTCTGCCTGTAATTGACATTTCCCAGCCAAGATCAATATTTGCTGATGATTTAATAACAATCCTATCATTCTTGCAAGTTTTAAAATTTAATATGTTTCCCGTATGGTTTATTTCAGTTTCATTCAAGAAAATGTATTAGCTGCCAATATAAAGTAAGTATAATAAGAATTAAATTCAACTATTAATTAAAAGTGATAAAATACTATGTTTTATTTATAATGTTGGTAATTTTCTTTTCCTGGAAAATCTGTAATTTAAAATATCTGCCAGCTTTCATCTGATTCACTGATTTTAAACCTAGACCCATTAGGATGCCAAGGTACTCGTGACATAAATGCACAACAAATACTGATTATTTTCATCATTCATGATTCATGATTCATGATTCATTTCATTAATTAATGTTCTAATTTTCTACAGATATCAGTTATTTTCTGGGCCCATAAAATGTCAAAAGCATAATGAAAAACTATTGCCATGAGGGTGTAAATCTCTGGCAAACAAGTAACTTGCAGTTTATGTCCATGTAGATGCTATTAGGCTCTTGTATGCAATGAAAACTTTAAAGAAATGTAACAGGTAAGAAGTGATTCAGTGCTCAACCAAAGGTGAACTATGGTCTCAATCTCCTCCCTGTTCATGGGTAATTACAAAATATTACATTGTCAACCTTACAGTTAACCTTTGCGTTTTTGGATGTAAATGTAATCGCTTCATAATTTTAAATTATTGGACATTTTTGTGACATTTTTGCCATAAACAGTATGTGAGTTCCTCATTAATTTAACATAAAGAAATCTCCCATATTATCCAAAAGACCAAAGGTCAAATATAGACAGACATGTGTAATTTGACCACTTGACAGAGGCATACAACCAAGTAATTCAAGGTAATTCTAAGAACTGGAGCCAGAAAATGTTTAGAATTTTGCTTGAAAAATGTCTAAAATGATCCATTGTTGTTTATTTATTTATTTATTTTTTAATAAAGTTCTCAATTCATTTTCTGTCCACTATTTCAGTAAACTGTCTACTCATTTAAGCTATACATCTAATTAAAGCTTTTCTTGATTAGCTGTGACCATCAATCAGTCTTCACTGATGTATAATATTTCATTCAATGACCTCATGCAGTCTTAGTGAAAATGGTAGAGCAGGTGTGACAAAGACCCCCAGTATGTGTGGAGGTTGCATGCTCTCCCTGTTCCTGCATGGGTTTACTCTGGGTGTTCTGCTTTAATCCCACAGTCCAAGGACATGCAAGGTAGGTTATTTGGTGATACTTAAATTGGCCATGGATGTAATGTAGATAAATTATATAGAATAAAGCACTGTATGAGAATATGATTAAATGTGGCTTGTTGTCTGAAGCATTTTGAGTGATATGTAAGACAAGAAAAGCACTATATACTTACTTCATTCCATTCCAATTCATTGTTTATTCACTAATTGTACAATCTTGCTTATTTGACAGGTCTAGTCTTGCTTAAAATGGCAGGTAGGGTGCTGTATGAGATTATTTTCAATGATTTTAGTGAATGCGCAAATTGTTGGAAAACTTGAGCCTTCTCTACAAACCAGTGGATGACAAAATATTCCCCAGACCAAACAGGAAATAGAGGAGTATTGTACAAGAAACAACGTTTCAAAAATGGAACATTTTCACACCAGGCAGTCTACACCTTCTTTGAGGAAGACAAGAACCAACTGTCAGTTCAGTGAATTTAACAGCTGATCTGTAGGAAGAGGCCTTCTTTTCCAAGAAAACTGAGCTACACTTTAATCCTTTCTATCTTTCCTTTTACATTTAACTGCCAACATGTGAGGTGGCAAATGATTTGTGCAAGTCACTTGACTTTTCCCTCATCACCTGACACAAGTCCATCACTAAGTATTGAAGGAGCTCAGGGGTGATAGGACATGTAGAGATGTCCTGTGCTTAGAGTTGTGATTGACTCATGCCTCAGTGCTCAGGCAGGTGCAGCACATCTGTCAGGAGCGAAAAAAACAAAAAAAAACTCACATTTGTGTGACAGTTTGCTGCTTTTTTTCCCCAAAAGTCTTTCCTCTTGTGCTTGTCAACTCTGTGTGCTGTCATGGACGCAACCCAGCATGTTGTCTCAGTATACAAACTGCAGCTTAACATATGCAAGTTTAAAGCACTGTAAAATTATAACGCAACAAATGAAGGTGCATATGTTCCCTCAGAGATTCAGAACAGGAGTGGTGCTTAATGTAAGAATCACATAGCATGAATCCTAACTATAAAAGGCTCTTAGAAGTGTCACTAAGCCAAACAGATTTAGTTCTCCGGATTATCTGCAGCTGCACTACAAAGAAAAGTGAATCCACTTTTACAATTAGATGATAACATTTTTTGCCATGTACTAGAAATTACATTCTTCTGAACAAGAGAAAAGATTTTGAATATTTTAGTAACATGATAGCTTGAAATGCAAATACATTTTTGGAACATCATTATCAATGGTTGAAGCTTTCACTGATATCATGTTTCTGTTTTACAGAGTTAAAACAGGGCTGTAAAACTCATTTTAGTTCAAGAGGCTCATACTGTACAGCCTAATTTAATCTTAATTGGGTTGGACCAACAAACTATCGCAATAATTACATTTCCCCATTCTTCAATAATGAAGTATAAGCAAATTTTGGAAATATTCACATTTTAATGAGGCATCTTTTTAAAAAACAGATGATGAACTGAGAGAATAAATGCAATGCAAACAATATGTCTTAGTTTTTCATCAGTGCAGGTATAACATACACATTACAATTTAGAGATCATTGTGAATTTATAAGGGCATAACACCTTCTGAGTAATTAACAGGCTCGGTGCAATTTCCAGATTCAACGAAGCCATCGAGCACACCACACTGAACCTTCTGGTGGGCAAGTTCTGACCTCCAGGTATGATATAACTAAAATCACACTCTTGGATCCCCATTAATTGTAATGCCATCACACTCAAAGTGGCGTGAGTGGACAGTGGCAGGGATTTTAGGTAAATTGTTACTCAACAAGCAAACTATAGTTTGTTCATATACACAACACAAGGTGGTCTTGCTAGAAAACTGCTGGAGAAGCTTGTATACGTCACTTTAATTCACTTCAATTGCTCTCTATTGTAGTCATCAAACACAGGCTAAATTGTTCTTTAAGAAAGATTCTGGAGACATTTTGATGTGTTGCAACTCTTTTTTGGAGAAAAAAAATTCATTCTCCTGAATGAATTGTTTAAAAAATGTGTACAAACATTATATAAACTGGGAAAGATGAGTTGGTTCAAACAAATCCGAGTTTTACCTTTTTCTCTTTTTTTTCTAGAAAAAAATTCTAACCAAAATCAAAATAACAGCCAAAACTCATCATCCCTTTTTAATGAAATCTATATTATTATTATTATTATTATTATTATTATTATTATTATTATGTCCAACCCACTGATCCTTTTTCAACATTTTTTTTTCCTTATGGATGCCGGCCTTCCCTGAACAATATCAGATATTTAATGAACTCCAAGCAAAAATTCAAAATGGGCAATACATAAACTACAAAACTGAAATGGTTTGCCTGTAGAGACAGAAACCAAAAACACTGGGAACATTCATTGTGAGGAGGTGGTAGTCCTACAAGAATGAGGGAACCTTTTCCTCTTAACAGGCTCAGTCAGTTCTTCTCTCTCTGTGGTGAATATTGTGGAGGCAGGCAGGATAAATGAAGAGTGAGACAGAGTGCCTGTGTTGTGGAGTTGAGGCTGGGCAGCCTGGAGGCAGCAGCAGAGAGGAGACTGAGGTCTAAACTGCATCTTAAACAACACCTGGTAAGCTTATGCACCTACACAGCACCTCCAGCCCCCAGCTCAGCATGTAAAGGCATTATACAGAGCTCTGTTAGGGCTCTGTAACCATTGTAGTTGTAGTTTATTATAATGCTTGGCTTTCTTTTCATGTCTGGACAATGTTTGCGAATATTCTGCATGTAAAGAAATCCCAAGCTGTTCAAGATCATGAAGAAACAATAGAGACTGAGCTCTGCTTTGTTCTGGCTTTTGGCTGTAATCCTTTACACAAGCCTATAAGACACAGGGATATTTGCTACAGTATTTAAGTGTTTGTTTTGTTTTATAACTAACATCAAAGAAACACATTTTTATTATTCAGAGTCAAAAAAAGAGTAGCTCTTCCTGCACATCTCTGATCCAGAAAAGATCACTTACATTTTGAAGCAAAGATTGACATTAGGGAATTACACTCAGATACGAGGTGCTGATTTGGCTGTAAAAAGCTCTTTTGTTAACATGTTTATCTTGCTTTAAAAAATAATCAGAAAAAACAGCAACTTGCAGTTTTATAGAGGCTTATGTCCTGGGCTGTCTGTTGGCGAAGCAGCCAAGGAAGTAAGTGCCTGGCCAGTATATAGTCACGTAGACACTAATACGGCAAACATTTTTACACATGAAACAGACTAGATGGCTTATAAGCAATGTTTGGAAGTGAAGCAGTTTTCCCATCTTGTTGCTTAGCTAACCAGTTGTTTTCATACTAAATATCCCTGAATGGTATTAATGTAATCAATTACCTCTCAACCAAAAAGCAAGAAATACAGAATGGGAATAATGATTATTATAGTATTACTAATAGATTTTGTTTATTACTGGCACCACAGTGGCACAGTGGTTAGCATTATTGCCTCACAGTGAGAGGGCCCAGGTTCAAATATACCTGCAGGCCAGCTTGGGCCCTTCTGTGTAGGGTTTGCATGCTCTCCCTGTGCTTGTGTTCTCGTGGGGTACTTCAGCTTCCTCCCACAGTCCAAGAACATGCAAGTTAATTGGAGACTCTAAATTGACCGTAGGTGTGAATAGCTGTCTGTCCCTCTGTGTTGGCCCTGCGATGGAATGGCAACCTATCCAGGGTGTACCCTTAGCTCTCACCCCATGACATCTGTGATAGGCTCAAGCCGCCCCACAACCCTAAACTGGATAAAAAGAAGAAAATAGATGGATGGATCGTTACATTTGTATGGTGTCTCATTCTGAGTGTTAAGAAAGAAAGATAAATGCACAACCGAAAAATATAACAATCCAAAACCAAACTAAGTTATTAGCAAATTTAGGTCTGTGACAATTGAGTAGATAATTTCAGCATTTAGGTATTTTCGTTGCACAGAAACTGCACTATAAAATCCTTTCTGTACAACTGGCTCATACTCCGGCCCTACAAGTCAACCTACACCCATTAGATCAGTGATCTCACTGAATAAATTGTGTCAACCTCGGGATAGGATTTGCCCAAGGTGGTGTTGACTATCAGCTGATAATGATAGCCACTGAGGTCTTGATTCCTTTTCTCCTATCCCTTGAGCTTACTTAAGTTCAAAAGCGCTTTCTGAGCATGACAAATATTGTTATCGGGATTAGTGGAAAGCAAACATGAAAAGAATCATATGTTTTGAATTTTCTCATGACCTAGATGCATGTTTGCACAAAGGAAGAGATAAAGCGCAGTGTGTTTGTAGGTGTGCAACATGAAAAGTGAAAGAAAAGGGGTGCTGGACAGAATGGTTTTATGTGGAGCTGTTTGATGGGCAATACTGTGTGTGGCAGAAATCAATTTACAGAAGATAATTGTTCATTTCCAAGGGGAGAGGAGGAGGCAATGAAAGGCAATGAAAGATTAAGCCTACATCACTGTACACAAATGGTACTAATGGGGACAATGATCATCTCCCAATGAATCCAATTACAGGGCTGTTATTCTCACACCTCACGATTCTTCACATCTTCATAAAAGAACAGTTAGTCAGGCAGTCATATCTAATAAAAAAAGTTATTGACTGCATCACACCTTGCTCATAAACTCTCATTGGGCTGAACAGTTTGGGAGTTAAACATAGATGACAGCTGTCCAGGCAAGCTCAACCAGGTAGATTGTGGCTGTAGTGAAGTAGATGAGATTACCTGGGGGATTATCTACTGTAAGAACAATAACAAAATCGCTTGGTGAGGACACAGTTACTCTACAATGTCTGAGGCAGGAAATGCAGAGTTGAGGGCCTGAGTCACCGCCACATTCAAAATGTTTTATTTTTACCAAACATAAGGTCATTATGCTTAGCACTGAGTAACAAGCAACATAATGCTCCATTCATTTTACACATCAGTAACAGGTTGCTTGGACTCAATTTTAGGAACATCACTGAGAATTCAGAATTACAAATAATACAATGGTTATATACAAACACTAAAAAAACCCATCAAAATATAAGATCAAAAAGTGTGAACAGAGATTGTAACTGTTTTTAAGAGTACATTTTTTTATTTAGCTTTTATAAATATTTCAACAGCACAATCTCTGGTCAGGTATTATTTTTTGCGATTATATTTGTTGGGTAAAAACCCAGCCACAGAGATCCATAAGTCAGTGTACTCTTAGTGCCGATCCCAAGTCCAGGTAAATGTGGAGGGTTTCATCAGGAAGGGAATCTGGCCTAAAATCTTTGCCAAATCAAATATGTGGATTCATTATATGATTCCATACCAGATCAGTCGCAGTCTGGGTTAACAATGACTGCCTCCGCTGCTGTTGGCCAACAGGGTGCCAGTGAAAATTGCGCTACTGCTGGCCGAAGAAAAACTGGTGGGAGACTGGGAAAGAGTGTTAGGAGGCAGAGAGAGAGAAGGAAAGGTAGGCGGGTGGAGGTGAGAGTAGGGACTTTAAATGTAGGGACTATGACTGGTAAAGGGAGAGAGCTGGCTGATATGATGGAGAGAAGGAAGGTAGATATATTGTGTGTGCAAGAGACCAGGTGGAGGGGAAGCAAGGCCAGGAACATCGGAGGTGGAAGAGAAATGAAGTAGGGGTAATCTTGAAGGAAGAGTATGTGAAGCGTGTTCTGGCGGTGAAGAGAGTGTCAGAC
>VUQH01054317.1:0-31009 GCA_015106775.1 Etroplus canarensis | reverse complement strand
GATCCTGTGGGACTTCCAGTTACAGATGGACAAAATGGTGGTGGCTAACCAACCGGATATAGTGGTGGTAGACAAGCGGAAGAAGATGGCTGTAGTGATAAATGTAGCGATACTAAATGACAGCAACATCAGGAAGAAGGAACACGAGAAGCTAGAGAAGTACCAAGGGCTCCGAGAAGAGCTCAAGACGATGTGGAGGGTGAAGGTAACAGTGGTCCCAGTGGTAATCGGAGCACTAGGTGCAGTGACTCCCAAGCTAGGCGAGTGGCTCCAGCAGATCCCAGGTACAGCATCCGAGATCTCTGTCCAGAAGAGCGCAGTCCTGGGAACAGCGAAGATACTGCGCAGGACCCTCAAGCTCCCAGGCCTCTGGTAGAGGACCCGAGCTTGAAGGATAGACTGCTCGCAGGGGGCGAGAGGGGATTTATGTTCTTGAATATAAATATATATATATATATATAATCTAAAGATTAAAAACCACCATAAATTACTGATTTATAAAGATCACACACTGTATTAAAGAGGAAGAATATTTAGTGGTGAGGTAGGAATATGGTTTTATTTTCATTTTTTAAATTCTAAAACATTCCAACTCCATCTTATAAGTAACAAAACATGGGTATATTTGTAAAAATACTGAGCAATCATGTTACACATAAAATAAATATTTTCAATACTGTCTGATATTTCATAGAGGGGCATATTTTGGGGACACATTGTAATCAAAACATGCATCATCTTGCTTCCCAACCTTAACAAATTGATGTTTTTTTCAGGAACCAGAAGGAAGTGTGCTGACACCAATGTCTTTACACTCACTGTCTCAAAAAAAAACCCTACCTAGAATGATCACACAGTCTCATCTTGTCCCAGGCAAACAAATCCAGGCTCTCCATTTCCCCTGAACCGATTTCTGCAGATGTGCTCTAAAAAGATGAAATGCCTCTGATGCAGCATAGAAAAGCACAGAGTTTGTCTGAGGTGTGTGCATAAGGAGGGATGCACCATCTCTCACACACTTTTTGTTTCTTGTTTTTATGCACACACACACATGCAAATCTGCAGCATACAGTACATGCGCAAACCCAATTATACCTACAAATGGGCAAACACACATCTCCACATATATATACACATTCTACTACCTTGAGAGTTCCAAGTGCATATTACAAGAAAAACATTTACAACATATTAAAAACTCCAACTGAGGGGGCTGTTATTGGGCAACACCTTTATCGGATGGCTCTCAGTCCCCCTGGGTCTGCTTTTCTGATGTCTCATCAGTTTCAGGCGGATTCTGTGGTCCTGGGCTGCAGCAGCAAACCAAAAAAGCTTTCTGGAGTTCTTCTACCATTGTTTTCTCTCTGTCTTCCAGCTGTGCACCCTCCTGCATCTCCCACCTGAAGAGCACAGAAACACAACTTTAGCCAATTTAATACCAAGAAATATTTGTTAAGGTTAAAATGAAAAAAACAAAACATTCTTTATAACCTGCTGAATATGTTCCCTTATATGTTCCCCTAAGAACCAGCCATCCATGGATGTTGTTTCCTGGGCTTAATCTGGTCAGGCCATGATGGCCTTTAAAAAGCCATCCGTGGTCAAATCTGTTTGTTGTCTATGAAGTTTCCAGAAGTGTCGAAGAGAAAGTATCATATCACCTTTCAAATAATGTAGATGTAAATGGGTGGCTTTTTAATCATGTGAAAAAAAAACAGCATTCACTTTTCAACCAAATGTTAAAGTTGTTTCAATACTTGGCATTCCTCTTCAGCATCTTTTGATTTCATTTATATTGCACACACTGCACACTGCAGACCACCAAGGCACACTTTCATTCTGTAAGTTCTCACATGGGAGTCTTCTCTTTCTTTTTTCATGCTGTGTGGGTCTGTATCACGGCAGTTTCTGCTACTGTGACACGCTATTAGACAGACAGTTTTGAATTCATGTAAACATGCACTTACACACTCTTAGGTATCCACACTGAGGGAAAGAAAACTCTGGGGATGGCATGAAACACTAAAAGTTAAAGAAAATGCTTTTGTTTCTAAGTTAAGCTGGATCTTCCCTTTCTGACAGTCAGAGTCTTACTATGGCTAATTCACAGTATTACAACTGCCACACCATCCTTGTTTGGGCGCCTAATTTTTACTTAATGTTTCATGTTGCTTCTCTATCTTGTTTAATCGCTTACATCGTATGTCTCCCCATCACATTTTTCAAATTCTTCAAGCTGCAGAGTGGAGCGAGGGCTTCAATAAGAAGACTTCAAGGGTAGTCACTTTGTAATTCACTCACAGTATTTCAATTGAATCCCTTGACGAGTGACTGTGGTCAATCAAATCCATATGGAGAGCTGGCTGAAGGCTGCCTTTGAGCTACCGCATCACACTCCATCCAAACAAGAATATCTGTCTAACTGCAAATGATTGCATTTTCATTGCAATCTCTGTGTCTCCTTTTATCCTGCTCTCCCATCTCTTCGATTTCTCACTATATCATCAAACATGTACTATAACATAGACTGTATCTATACAGCTGTGCTCTGTGCATGTGCATATATGCGTGTAAGGAGGAAGAGGGGGTAAAACACAAACTATGTTGTGGGTGCATTACATGCATAGTAAGAAATGAGCCTCCCATTGCACTTTGTCAATGTTTCAGCCAGTGTCCCAATAACTGTCTGTGTCAGCGCAGTAATTACCTTCTATAAGAGATGATCAGTTTATGGAAATATGCTTTGGCAGAAACATTTATGCTCAATGAAAGCAATGTCCCTCCACATACAACTTTGGTCATTGCTTTCTCTGTTTAAGGTAAATTTTGCTTCAGTATCCATCACACTGTGATTAAAATATATTTCGAAACAGAACAAATTGACAAGTTAACCCTATACTGCTTTTTTCACTGACATGAAATTAAAATCACCATATAATATTTATAAGATACAAATATACAAACAAAACAATACAAATGTCACACAGTGTGCAAGATAAAAGCAGGAAGCGAGTGAGGGGGAACAGAAAGCTGGAGGAATGGCAGCCAATAAAGGAGGGAGCGAGAGAGGAAGGAAGACAGGAAGGTACGCTAAAGGTTTTTCAATGTTTAATTTTCAAATAGGATTAAGCAGAATGACATTTAGCTGAAGGTTACAGGCTCAGCATTGTCTTAGCTGATATTGATATGCAGGAGGCGCCCTGCTTGTCACTGGGACAAACACTGTTGATGAATGAGAAGCCTTTCCCCAGCAAGGTGTTAAGTGCAATTTTGAAATGAGAGAGAAGCAGAGGTAGAGCGAGATATATAAAAAGGAGTGCACACACACACATGCATACACATACACACAGGGCATTACCACGATAGTTGCCACGTAAACTGTCACTACACAATGTTGCCAAAAGTGTAAATTGTTCCATAAAGTATTGGTTGGATATTAGTTGATGTGAGTTGATCTTGTGCTGGCAATAAGCAAAAAAATGCACAAGGTGCTTTGCTGTGTGTATCTAATTTCACCTACAACACAACAATTCCTCTTAGAAATGCATAAGTAGGCTAAAGTTGACAGTAACTTCTCTGTATCCTCATTTCGGCAAGTTTTCCCCCGGAATTTACATCTTAATAAGGGGAGTCTTACCCTTTAATTCTTATGGGCTCTGCTCATTTCTCATGTATTAATACTGGAGCTGCTGACTTGGCTCTTCCTCTGAATACAGAATAGGACACACATATTAAGACTCATATATTTACAGGATTGATGCCACGGGAGATTGTCTCAGAGTGAGATGAAAAGGCTGGCTCAGATATATTTCAATGTGAACATCGATGTAAGCTGTCCTAATCATGGGATGATGCAGACACAACACAGAAAGCATCTATTCTGATTTTCAGCTGATAATGAGTAGTGATGTTCAACAAATTAAGAGCATAAGCCTTGCTCAGAGATCATGAGGCGATCAACTTACTAAATCTCACTCAAAACACAATGCAGATGAAATTTTGATGTTCGACTTCAGCAAGACTGGGTCTCCAAGAGACAAAGTATAACAAAAAACAGATGTAAGCTGACAGAAAAAAATATGACTGTGTAGGAACAGAAAATAGCAAGGAAGAAGAAATGATCAGCAACAGAATAAAACAGGCAGAGCTACAACTATAGACTATTTGAAGAAAGTGAGTGAGCAAAAAGACAGAGTGCCTTAAAGATCACAACAGACAGTGGGCAGGGGTTTCTTCTGCAGCTGTCAGTGGGCTGAGTGGTTTCTCTCAGAGTGTTGGGTGTTTGTGCTGCAGAGGGTGCCCTGTCTGCTCTGCCACTGGGACCTCTGTTTGTTTAAAAGGCTTGCCTGTCAAACAGAGAGCGCCACCGAGAGCCAGACACTCAGCTAAATGACTCTGACAGCAGCCCTAATCAGAGGCTTTGCACATTGCTGCAGGGCCTGGAGGATCCATCATAACCCAAGCCTAAATATTTAAAGTGCTAAACTTTCCAAAGGTCAGGCCTTTCCATGCATGCCAGGGCGACATGTGTCAGAAGTAGGAATAAAGGCACTGAACAAGAGAGAGACATGGAGTGAGAGGCTATGGTTAAATATCCTCAGTTTTTCTCTCATTTATATTCTTGTGAGATCCACATTTATTCTAGGCAAGAACCACTGGCAAAAGGCACTTTTTTCTTTTTTGTTGGCCCAGGTCAATTTTAAGATTTTGGTCTCCATTCAGATTTGTGGAAGAAAAATGTACAAAAGATACATTTAGGTGTCTCTTTTTCAGTACTTTTAGACATCATTGGACATTTATACAAATAAGCAAATTTTTAATGAGACAATATCTCATTTGGAAACCTAAGCATAACATTACCGTGAACCTGCAATTAAAAGATGTATCTTTATGTAAGTAACAAAGTGCTATTGTGATATCTATGAATTATTTCTTCTTCTTCTTCTTCTTATTCTTATTCTTATTCTTATTATTATTATACTTTTAAAATACATATATTACATGGGAAAAGGGTTGGGCCACCTGAACCTTATACTTACAGGAGCTTTTATGACATCCTGTTTTGAATCCATAGGTATTAATATTGAGTTGGTCCCTGCTTTGCAGCCATAAAAGCTACCGCACTTCTGGGAAGGCTTTCTACAAGATTTTGAAGTGTGTCTGTGGGAATTTTTCCACATAAACCTAGTAGAGCATTTGTGAAGTCAGACACTGATGATGGATGCACCATTCTACTTCATCCCAAAAGTGTTCAATGGGATTGAGATCCGTGGTGGGCCAGTAAAGTTCCTCCACACTAATCTCATCCAACCATGTTTTTATACAACTTGCTTTGTGCAATGGTTACAGTCACGCTGGAACAAAAAAAGAGATTTCACCAAACTGCTCCTACAAAGTTGAAAGTATAGCATTATCTAAAAAATCTCCACCAAACTTGTCCATCAGACTTTCAAGTAGAGAAGAGTGATTCATCACTCCATAGAACACATTTCCACTGCTCCAGAGTCTAGTGGTGGCATGCTTTGCACCACTGCATCTGATGTCTGGTACTGTGCTTCATGATGTAAGGCTTGCATGCAGCTGCTCAACCTTGAGAACCTATGCCATGAAGCTCCCAGCACACAGATTTTGTGCTGATACTAATGCCAGAGGAGGTTTTCAACTAAGCTGTTATTGAGTCAGCAGAGCATTAGCATTAGTTTTACGCACTATGCCCCTTAGCACTTTGCAACCCTGCTCTGTAACTGTATGTGGTCTCCCACTTCATGGCAGAGTTGCTCTGGTTCCTCAGGACTTACTTTCCCACTTACAGCTGATTGCGGAAGATCTACAGGGGAAAAAAAAAAACCTGACCCATTCTTTCACAAATTCTTTTAAAGGCAGACTGCATGACTAAGTACTTGATTATATACACCTGTGCCAATGGGAATGAATAAAACACCTGAATGAGATGTGGCCTGATACTTTTGTCCATAGAGTGCTTGTTTAAAGACCCTTATAGAAATAATTAGGAGCCTGTAATAGTTTAATCCTAAAAACATGGCAAAAATGGACTTTTTCTGGCTGTTGGTATGTTGGTATGATAGAAAGAGATATCCAAAAAGTTCCTCTGTTAAAACCTTTAACTCTAACAGGTCAATAAATTAAATCAAGACTTTTGAATTTCCATTTATTCAATGTTCCCATTTCTGTTCCAAGGAAATATGCACATTTGGGTAAATTTAGCTTGACAATGCCTCATTGCCATAGCAAACCTAAAATTTCTGAAAAACTTGCTACAGAAGAAAGTATTTTCTTAACATGAGTAATTAGCTGAGGAAGATTAATTGTGGCATGCTTTAAAAAAAAAAATCTAGATTCCTGACCCATTATATTTCCCCATTTTGCTCTCTGTAGTCAGGTTGTGAGACAAGACCCTCAGATTCAACCTATGTTTCTCGAAAAATTACAAAAGATGTTTCAAAACCTTGGAGAGTTCAAAAAAAGCTCCAAGACAGCGTAAGTTGAACTCACTAAACTCGATGAATCTTAACTACCTGACCAGAACCAGATTTAAAATTTCAAGTAGCTACTTCTTGTTGATGTCAGAACTTAAATTTAGGTGTGGTCACTGTATAAATATACATTGGTTGTGGAAGTTTGCATTATACAATAACCAATATATATAGAACTGATGTATGTGACTTATTTAAGCACGGTGCAGTCAAGTAAAATTCATACTCTCTCATTTTAGTCTAATAAACTTGGATTTTAGTTTTGTAGATTTACAGACAGCACTGCGGTGTATGATGGTATCAGGGAAGTTGAGTGGACAGGAACAAATAATTATGGAAGAAAACAGAATACTTCTGTGGTGACAAAGTGTTTTGGGAGTTTTATTCTTTCACTCAATCCACAGAGTACCTAAATATAGAGTGGGAAAAAATAAAACCTCTATTCAAATAAGTAGAAGAGACAAACACCAATTATATACATGCTAAAAGGAAAATAAAAGTTCCATAAAGAGAAAACAATAAAGACACACGATTAGTTGGTAATGGATGTTATATATTAGAAAACTAGATCACCTAGCGTAACTGGCAAGTTCACAATACAGGCCAAGGGGGGTCATTTCTTTGACTCGATTTCCATTGAGAAGCAAACATCCAATTCAATTTAGATATGTGCCTTAGCTAGGCCATAAGCCAGAGGGAGATTGTAACTGACAGCCATTGGACAGCTGGCGGGATTTGAATATTGACGAGACGGAGACTTGACAGAAAGGATTATGCTCTACCTTCTGACTTACTAGCCACTACACTGATCCATTCTATTGTCAGATCAACTTAGTGTCAGATCTACAGTATGTCCGCGTGGTGCGGTGATGTCACTCAGTATTAGACCCTACCTGAGATCCATCTCAATACAAAGTGATGTCCACTCAAAAGGTACAAGGCACTCACTAAAGCAACAAGGACAAAAATATGTAATATCAAAGCAAATCCATTATAAAGTAAACATGAAATGGTGGCTTGTACTTTTTAGCTGCTGTGCCTGATACAGAAAAAATATAGACAGTCTGTGCATTATAACACTTTGGGGGATGATCAAATTAGTTCTGCAACTCTCAATCATAAATTTAACTCAAAAATAATTTAATTAGAATACTTTCTAATCTTGTGAGGACAATTTCAAGTTCAGACATTAAAAAATTAAAGTCTGAATGAATTACATTCGAATAAGTCCCTTTTTTAAAGAGTTATGTGTTGATGAATGTAAAAGTGTACGAGTGTGTGGGTCAAACACAGTCTCGACCATGTCAAACCATGTCCGTCACCCAGTACATACCCTCCCATCTTGATGGCTACAGAGAGCAGGCGAGTCATAGAATGCCTGATCAAAAGGCCTTGGACAGATCTGTGAAGGCCCTCATTCACAGTTACATAAGTTGATGTGCTTTTTCTTGCTTGAGTACAGACACACACCCAGGCTGAGGGGCACACACAGAAAACACATAAATAACATTTTAAAGACATCATGGTCTACAACTTGAAAGCCAAGCAAAGATAAGCCCACCATTAAGGGCAAAAAGGTCTTTTCCTCAAATTACTACATAAAGTTTCTAAATACAGCAGATAGCAGAGAGAAAGTGATCAAGAGGACCGACAGTCATTTTGTGATGCATCTTCTGAACAGTTCTATAAAAATGTATGTATGTATAAAGCCTAATGATGATATGAAGACATGGAATTCTATAGTCACAGACCAACATAATTTATGCCATGTATGTACACTACTGGATAATGCAAGATGATTGACACATAACGTAATAGTTTACATACATCGTTACACATAACATAAAACTGGTCCTACACAAATCCATCCACCCACTTATCTGGGCACAGGTTTCAGGTGCAGAGTTTGATAGACATGCCTAGACCCTGTCCTCTAGTTCTACTGGCATTCCCGAGCCAGTTGAGAGACATAATCTCTTCAGCATGATCTGAGCCTGCCCCTGGTTCTCCTCTCAGGACCTGCCGGGAACCAGGAAGCATCCTGGTCAGTTCCCTGAACCGTGTCAACTGGCTTCTTTTGATATAGCTTGCTCTGAGGCCCTTCCAGATGACCAAACATCTCAGCCTATCTCTGAGCTTGTTTCTGTCACTTGTATCTGCACTCCTATTCTTTTGGTCCCTACCCACAGCTCAAAGCCATAGGTGAGGGTGGGAATGCAGATTGAACAGTAATTTGACAGCTTAGCATTCATGCGCAATTCTCTTCATCACAAAAGAATGACAGCAGATTCTGTACCAGTCTGTCAATCCTTACTCCACTATTCCCCCATTCATGAACAAGAACTCTAGTTATCTGAACTCCACTTGAGGCATCCACTTATCCCTAAAACAGAGTGGGCAATCAACACTTATCCTTCCTGAAAACCATGACCCCAGACTAGGAGGTTCTAAGTCTCATCCCTGTCACTTCAGAATCCACTGCAAACTACCTCAGCTAACAGTACCACAACATCTGCAAAAAGCAGAGACATGTCAACCAGGACAGTCCCACAACTTACAGAGCCTTAAGGATCTCGAGGTGAATCTCATCCACCCTCAGGGCTGAGCCACACAGATCTTGCCCACAATTTTCTATTTTTAAACCTGAGTTTTGGGTTAAACAAATCATATCTAAAATTATTATTAATGAGTTTTAGAGCTGCTTCTGGGCAGATTTTGTTATCTTTGCACAGACTCAGGGTAGCTATTGCCTACTTTTTTTTAGAGTTTGAGCTAGATTGAACTATTTACTGCTCCAGTTTCACACTGAACAGCTGTTAGAATGGTCTCAATAGTTCCCAACACCAGTTCAACAATTAAGAAAACATTTTCAAACTGCTATTGTATATTTTTGTTGGGTTGGGTTGTAACTATAAATTCGCCAATTATAGGAAAGTAACTTTTAGTTATGGTGTGTAGCTCTCTTAGTGATTTTGGTGGCAACAGAGGCATGTATATCTGCTACAGTAACAATGCATAGTAATGAATAACAATATTTGTTTTGCAAAATAACTCTTGGGTTTGGATACATCACTGTGTGTTTTAAGGGCCTATTTTTTGCTCATGCAAGACACCATTTTATTATTTGGAGAAATAAGACTATATATCATGTGACCACATATTTCAAATCCCCACTGCATGGCAGTTTCAAGCTCTGTTCTCTCCAGTTATCCAGGGGAAAGTTTGAGTAAATTTGCAGTGGCTTAATTACTGAATAATTTAGACCATGCTCCAAATTAATGTAGACATTTCCATATTAATGTGTTTGCCTACCGATTCCACAGTTATTTGTACTGTGGACAGGAGGGTAGCAATTATCACAGCATATCATAGCAGTTGCTCTGCTATTTCAGACATCATTAGGCTGCTTGTCCACCACATTGTGACTGTGAGTGTTGGTCTAAATGTACAGTTTGGTACATTCCCCAAATAGGCTCACTATGCCTCTGTGGGTAAGATCTATGTTGCTCCAGGAGAACAAGGGTGAGGGACCTTGTTTGTGCTCCGCAAGTTGATGTCCAAGTTCGAATTCTTGCTACTTGTAAATGCATTATTATTTTGCAGTAAGGACAACAGCAAATAAGCAAGCACCTGCCAAGACTGCCTCAACACAAACTGAGTTCTGCATGTGTCCCAGGAGGTTGACAGCTCTTTGCTCCTCTTATCTTCCATTCTGAACCCCCTTTTTACAGTACCTTACCTCTCGTTTCTTTTCTTCCTTCTCAGTCTCCCAACTGTTTGGCTCTTGTTAGGAGCTTGGCTGAGCAGGCTGGCACCTTTCACTGAAACAGCACCCCAGAGGAAGTTGTGACACTGAGAAATGTGAGCAAGTGCTTTTGTGTGTGTGACCTCTCATACTTGCCACAGTAAATCATTATAGTAAGGCCCTTCGTTAGGGAAGCCAACCACCTTGGCACTTTTCAGTGGTGTCCTGTTTCTGACACAGCCTCTCAAACTTTCACCACACGGGGCACAAAATTATTTCCAAAATGACTCTAAATCAGACCCTTTTTATTTCATCAGTTTGTAGTTCATGAGGTTACATGTTGAATTTGTGATGGTAAAATGATAGCTTTGAAAAAGGATGCTTGAGAGCCTACACATATCTACCCTATATACATCATGGCCACCATCTTCCTCCTTCCATCTTCCCTCTTGCATGTTACTGATGTAACAAAGGGAGACCAAGTCAGGTGGGCAGCCAGTAAGACATCCTTTCAGCCTGGCAGATAGGGAGATACCTGTTAACAGCTCCAGAGTATCTCTGTGGCTCTTGGATCAAAAATCTCAGCAGAGTCATTCTGTTTTCCCCAGTAATCCAAGGTGAGACATGGACAGTAAAAGAGATAATTACAAAAAAAAAAGTGAATCAGTGGTTAGCACTGTTGTCTCATAGCAAAAGTGTCTTAGGTTCAAACCCAGGTAGGGATCTTCTGTGTGGAGTTTGTATGTTTCCCTTGTGCTTGCACAGGTTTTCTCTGGGAGCTCTGGTTTCTCCTGCCATTGGCAAAAAGTGCTAGGTTAATGCTGCCTATATCAGCCCAGGACACTTTCACAAAAAAGTTTCTGAATAACATCACTTCCTGCTTACATTAAAAATATAAGAAGCAGAAAAAGAAGAACAAATTAAGTGTCCTTAGAAGAAACGTAGACAAACATTTGATAACAAAATGGACGCACAAATAAATGTTTATACAGTAACTGATAACAACAACAATCTGAAACTGAAATAAAAATGAAACACTACCATTCTAAGACAATGCACAAAAAGGTCCTGCACAGATTTCTGCAGCTGGCACCTCCTAAATCTTTATGAATTGTCCATCTGTTTTGCTCATTATTCCTTATTATATTTCCTAAAAGATCCAGTCTATTTAAAGCAGTGTCCTCACTCCCTCCCTCAGTCCATCAAGTTTCCCCTGAAAAGTATATCATGCTTTGTTACTAAATAAAGTCAGTTTTCACATAACCAGCTTCACTTCTGTCCACCCGTTGCATGAAAAAAATCACAATGTCCTCCACTTTCTGCCTTCCCCTGCCATCCAAAATATCAAACACATCACAACTGTTGCCATTATCAGCCCTTGTCTATAGTTCAACTGAACCTTCAATGCTCCAGTCTGAACCTTCAAAATGTGCACATTCTCCAGTTCCTTTGGAGGATAATTATTGAAGCATTCCTTAACATACAATCTGCGTCAGTGTCTTGAGTCTGGATTTGGGTCTGCTCCTTTAAGTCTTGTCACCAAATGCATAAAATATAACCTATAAATTAATGAACAAAGATGATTCAGATAAAGTCAGTACATTTTGCCCTCATCACACACAAGCACAAACACAGAAAAGCAAGCATTCACTCACACTGAAGTCCCCACTGAACAGCCTACAGAGGAAAAAAAAGTTGATTGTTGTTATTTCACCTCAGTGTGCTACCAGGAAATATTATATTACTTATTCAATATTTTCTCTTTGTGATTTGTGCATATATGAACTGCAAAGTCTACAAAGGAGCATTGAGGGTTGAGAAACTGCAGCTTGCTCACATACAAAGGCCTCACTCTCAGACACTGATCTGGCAAAACTTTAGTTCAAACTGAGCTATATATAATTTCTATAACCATATGTGAAATGCACATTTCAGCATTTTCTACTTTTTAAAGACTATGTCATGGGTTACTTTGGTAGGCTGTTAATGTAATTGATTTAATGGTGAAAGACTGAGTCACAAAAAAGGAAGAATAAAACTAAAGTTACTGGAAGCACATCAGAAAATCAACTACCATGTCAAGGCTAATAAGGAAGAGTCAGTATGACAAAAGTGCATCGAATCAAATGTCACCTATTCAATGATCAAGCATCTGAGTGATGAGAGAGTGGTTATTTACCCTCTGGTTTCCAAACATTTACTTAACAACAGCTTTGTCAGTGTAAAGAAAACCAACTGGTTTATTGCAATGATAAATAATCTTGACATATAGGTAGAAACATTTCTTGACCTTCTTCTATTAAACATATAACATATATACAGGAAGACCGAAACACAAGTAATGGAACCACTGCAGTTACTGTAGTTCTTACAGATACAAGAAGGGAAGCGTACACCCACACATAAGATTAGCCCAGACTGTATATAAAAGATGAATGTAGCCACCATCATGCCCTCTGTTGGGAAACCAAAAGACATTAGCATTTCTTGTTTATCACAAGGTATAGGCACACCGTAAAGCATACTCTGGCTTATTGTTGTTCTTGCTGAAATAGTAATCATAAATTTACAAACTGATTATCATGTTGTATGCCAGACTTAAACTAGCAAATTGGACCATGAACTCATCAGGAAAGCGTTACTGAAGCCAAAGATAAAGATGGCCAAAGGGTCATTTCCCACAGAGTTCTATAAAACCAGGCTTCTTTTCAAAACCGGAGGAGTCGCCCTCTGCTAGCCATTAGACAGAACATAGTTTTAAGGCACCTCCACATTAGCTTTACTACTCAGAACTGGATGTAATGCTCATGTTATTTATATACAGCCTAAGTGTAAGACTAATAGCTGATTGTGATGGTCCTTTGGAGAACCTACCATCATCTACATATTGTAGCTGTTTACTGCTATCAGGGGGCAGTATCACAAACACCCCATCTGCAGACTACTCCTGCTTGCTGTTGTTGGTCTTTCAGCCAGGATCAGCAAAGAGCTGAAGTGAAACTCTGTGTAAAAAACAACAAGCATCCACTGCAGCCACTGTTTATGGTTTTCATGCGGTTCTTTGTATCTTTGATGTTTTTCCATACGTCTCCCTGTATATTAGGATGTATATTAGTTGTTGCTCCCTTCCTGTCCCTGCCTATTTTTCAACTAATCAGCCATCAACCTACACACTGTGTTATCCAAATCAAGCTAAGTGCTGTTGGGCTTTTGGAAGATTGCACACAAGAACATCTGCATTGGCTGGATTCCCCACCACATTGGCTCCGAGTTTACAAATGCCGATGCAAACGGACATAAATGCAGTACCATAAAATCAAACGTAAGTGGATCCGTACCAGAGAACAGGTTCAATTTAGAAATACAACACAAAAATTAAAAACACTGGTGTCAACAAATACAATACTTTTGCCTATAAGTGTCGTTTTAGTGCAATTCACATTCTCACTGAAAGCCATACTGTAAATACAGATATCTGGGCTCCATTCATAATGACATTATTAGATATGGGCTCCTGTGGTTTTGCTGGGCCTGCAGTGAACCGATTAGTCCAGGCAAACATTGTTCTCACCTTTCTATGTTGTGTGTGGATGTGTGTATTAGGCTTTGGGGGTGCTCTGCCATCTATCAGATCAGGGCCTTGTTCTCTTACCATTTCAAACAGTTCATTTTCTACCATGCTAATGGCAGTTTTAGGGGGTTAAAGAGATAAATAAATCCTTGCTGTCACCTCATTTAAAATCAAATGCCACTTAATTATAGCTGTATGTGTTTTCAAACACTTTGCATAATTTATTGTTCAGTTCCATCCTAATCTCCAGATCCTTATCACATGTGCTCTGTTTTACCCCCTCTGTCCTTATAATAAAATTATAATGCTCCCTCTCTCAGTTTTTCTTTCTCTTTCTTGCTGCCAACAGCAGTGTGAAAGAGATAAGGGAAGCGATGAAAAGACGTTTTTAAGTTGTGCCTCACCTTGTAGGGATTTGATGCTGTAAAGGTCTATTGTCAACTCAGGAGAGCATACATGCACACTCTTACACACAGCCCTCTGGCAGTCTTGTTTTTCTTACAAACAAAATACAAACATTGTCAAATTCTATGAAAAGAGCAGAGTAACATCATTGTTCATGATCTGGTTGAAGGCACACATCTCACAAAAAAACAAAGAATACAAACTTGACATGCTGATTAGATTCTTTTAACCTTTTCTCTATCGTACTTGGAAGTGTATTCTGCTTTGCACATGTACCACACAGGCCAATAAGCACATAAGCACTACAATAAAGGTCAAGTGGAAGGACACTAATACTTTATATATGCTACTTCACTGGCAGAGTCTGCCTTTAGCAACATTGTATATAAGCTCCCATGAGTCATTGTTTCTCTTTCAGCAGAAGATGGTAAAAAATGGTGAAAAAGTTCTATCTCCAGCAATGCTGCCTATTAATTAAGAAGTTTTCACACATGCACTGCAGTTCTGAGCCCTGTGTATGAGAACACAAATGTCTGAATCAGTCAGATCAGACTTTAAAAGACCTGCATCTTGCCAGCTCCTTATTATAAAGTCAAAGAGAATTCCAGGGGATCCCAAGTAATAGTTGTCCAGTGAATGTCCAGAGTGAATCACTTGTGTGCTAGAAAAAAGGTAACTTTAGACAATGGCTTTAGTGAGACTTTCTAGTGAGATTAAGACTATTAGGGCAGTAAGTCAAAGCCATTAAAGGCCAACTTTTTTTTGTTTTTGCACTACAGACATTTCCAACAATGAAGTCCAGAGAAATGCTCAGTTCTTTTCTAATTTAGTGTAAGTTTTATTTTGATCACATGTCAACAGACTCACAAGACTAACAAAAGTTAACATGAATTTTTGATTATCAAAAGCATTTCACACTTACACCCAATCACAATTGGTGGTCGACTAAACAAAGACATCAAAAGTCAAACTGATACTTGGACTCCATTTTTAAGAAGCACAAAAATGTTACAGCTTTGATCACTAAAAGGTATAAAAATTTGGTTCTTGATTTGTTTGTCTTAAATAATTCTTTTGTCTCTTAAAAATATGGGACTTCCCAATGCAAACTTTTGATGTCAGCCCATTTACTGTATAATTCATGCAACTGTCATGATGGACTTTATTGCCTGTCCATCACCAACTACCATGCCACGATTAAAGTCACTTAAGTCACCATTCTTCCCCATTCTGACGCTTGATTTGAACTTCAGCAGGTCCTCTTGACCATGTTTATGTGCCTAAATGCATTGAGTTGCATGTGATTGGCTGATTAGATATTTGCTCTGTTGAACCAATATACCTAATGAAGTGGCCCGTGAGTGCATATTTTATGTTCTGATTGGTTTGATCACAGATAACAGAACTGTTAGCTAACATGTTAACAAAGGCAATGATAGTACTAGGGTCATTAAAAAAGGACAAGTGAAAATACATGACATAGACAAAACAGGCAGAGCAAGTAAAGTAAAAGTACACAATAAATAAAGTTAGAAAAAGTGCAAAGATATACATTTATACATTTGCATTCATGGAGCACAACATATTGCATAGCTGCAGCTGCTGAAGGTGGTGCCACAATGATTGTCCAGCAGCACACTTGATCAGAAGACAGCTGTAATGTTTATAATCAGCAGATTTTGATTCATAAGCATTTTTAACTTTCAACTAAGCACAGCAAGTAAAGTGGTAATTTAAAAAGCAAAGAAAGGAAACATTATTCTTTTTTTGCAGAAGGAAATTATTATGACAGCAAGTACAAGCTCCAACTGTTACTGATTCAAAACCAGTAACAAAGCTTTATGTATTTAGTTCAGGTCAGAGGCCAGCACTACAAACTAGCACAGACTATAAATACTATAATATACGGCATATATTTGTCTTTATACAATGAATTTTAAACAATTATAATTAAAGCACACATTTACATGACAGTTGATCTTGTTATTTCTTTAGACAAAATGCAACAAACAACCTTATTAATTGGAAAAGTTCCTTATCCAGTCACTTTTGTATAAAAAAATGTCTTTCTAATAAGCTGATGGATCATCTACGTATTTACACGCAATTTACATTCACTGAGTGTGATTTGGAAGCAAATGGTGTGTCCATACCTACAGAGAGGAGCCTTTCTGTTACACAGACTTAAAAGAAGTAGCATTACAACAGTAGGTAATGGATGGGAGGAGCATGCAGTTGTGCATTCTCTCTATAGCCCCTCCATCCTGGGCCAGTCAATGACCAGACAGGTTGGGGCTTAGTATATCACGTAGATCCCATGGCTGGACAGCACCACAGACAGATACAAGTCAATAAAAGGGTGCTGCTTTTGAATATTCACTCAAGTGCTCAGTGGCAGGCAGCATATTAATTAACAACAAAAAAATTGAGACCAGTCCTTCCTGCATTTTTGATATGAAATTTCTAGAATGTGCTAGAAATGAAGTAGTACGATGTACGTGTGTGCAGTGGTGTTAGTGTTCCCTCTAAGTGAGAGGAGTTCTTCTATTTTCTCAGTTGAGTGACTTAACAGCTGGGTCACCCAAACCAACACAACTAATGACAACTAACTCAAGCCAGGGCCACAACACAAAATTCACTGCAAACAAAATAATACTGTCTAGTATAAACTACAGAGAGACACTGCACTATATAATTACAATAAGTAGATTGTTTAGCCTCAGAAAACCATCAATCATATACAGTTCAGCCATTTCAAACATATTCCCTATAGAAAAGCATAAAGATATTGCTATCGAGCTTTCGAAATGTCAGGGCAATGGAAACCCAGGCATTGTGCAATTACATAATGATTATTGCAAAACTTTCTCCCCCTCACTCAGTGTGGCTGTAATATGCAGTGGATGGCCATGGGGGTTCATTAGTGAGAACAGGCTGCTGTTGAAAAGCTCCAGTTTCACCTCTGATCCCAGCTAATGTGATTTGGACCTGAGATTGGTAGTGGAGAGATTAGATGCTAGCTCACCTCAGGGTGGGAACCAGAGAAGGAGACATACATCAATGTTGTTTGCTTTCAAAATCAAACGTCTTCTTCTCACCTCTAATTTGCTCTGAAGCATCTGCAAAAAAGAGTTTCTAGGAAGCATTCGTACTCTAATTTGTTTTCCAGCGACAGAGAACTGGTGGGGCTGAGGGGGTGCTTACTAATCCACTCTGCTACATTTTGGAGTGCATGATTTGGGCTTTCATAACAAATCAATTGGTTTGTTGTGGGTACGACTGGAGAGCTGAGGATCAGCTACGGATGACAACTGTGTTAGCATTCTACCCTCATTACCTCACAGCTTACCCCCATTGCCTGTGCACACAGTTGTAATGTCAGCCTACTCCTTCTTTCATTTCCTTTTCATTAACTCTCCACTTTCTCTGTCACATATTAGCCTCCATGCTTAGAACCTCTCTACCTTTGTGCGTGTATTCCTTGTGCCCCCTCCACCTCCTCCATCATGTCTCAACCTCTTTACTTTCCCTCATTCCAGTCTCCCCTCTCATTAGGTCACAGTTGTGGTGATTTGTCAGAGTGGCTGTGTTGATTAATAGGCCGACGAAGCCCCTATATTTGGGGGCTGTCAGCGGGGCTCCAGAATGCCAGGGCCGCCCTGCAGAGCTCCCTCACCACCCAGGTGGCCCCATTTGGGCTAAATGAGCTGTGAAGGGTCCCGGCTATGCCCGCCTGCCCCACACTAAGACGTTATGCGCAAACACACACATAGGCATAGGCACAAAAAATGCACAAGCACATGCGGGTTCACACACACGGACACATACACACATCTGAGATGAAGTACACATGCAGGCACGCTCACGTACTCAACACCCCGGCTCTCACTGCCATGCACCTCTGAGTTCCCACATGATTTGTCACACTCCATCAATAGACAATAAGTTACTGCCACTCTAGCCTGTCAATGGGCCCTGTCTTCAGCGGACCCCTCTATGCTGTGTCCTAGCCTGGAGGGGGTGGAAATAGGGTGGAACAGGCGGATGGTGAGCATGTAGTAGTTGAGTATGAAGATGGAAGGGGGGGAAGTAAAAGATTATGAAGGGAAAAACAAAATGCAAGTGTATATAGGAGAAAGAAAAAAGACAAGCAGATGGACAGAAAGAGAGAGAGAGAGGATAAAGGAGGTACTACATAAATTGCTTTGCTATTCATCCCACATCCCAGTGGAGGGCTCACAGCATTTGTCCCGATGCATGGGCAAGTAGCCAGGTTCAAGCAAATGGAAGTGCGAGTTTGTATGTGTTTCCATGTGTGCAGAGTAACACGGTTCAGCTGTTCCAAGCCAATTGCCTGGCCTCAGAGTCAGGTGGGATATGTGCACGTATGCATGTGAAAGTGAACGCCCCTCTTTGCGAGATTATTTTTGTTCCCCCTAAAGTAGGAAGGGGGAGACCTTGGTGAATTAAATCATCCTGCTATATTTGCAAGCGTGCACGCATACACACAAACGCACGAGCACACATGCCTCCTCAGTAATTTAATCTGATGATGGGCGTTGGATGGGAAACTGGAATCTGTGAAGGTCAGGAAAGTCTGAACAGTAACATCCACCACTGCGGGCTACTGCCACCATCTTAACTTCGACACTGTCATTACTGCTGGCTGGTTCACTCTCGTTATCAACTTACTTCATCAAGTACACTTCATTATCAGCTTGTCCTTAACAGACAGATGGGATGGACCCTCCAGCAAATGACAGAGTAACTGGTATAAAGTGATTCCTTTTAAAGTCTATTCAGTGAATGGGTCATAACACATATAGTCCCCTGGTTTTAGTTTATCTGTGATTTACACTTGATTGGACATCTGGAGGAAGAAAAAAAGTGGTATGTTTCTTCAAAAAATACTGTTTAATTGAACAAATGGCAATGCATTATAATTACATCTGGAGTGATTATAGTCATTATGAAGTCGTTGTTTCTGAGACTGTTGAACATATGAAAGGTGGATGGATACACTGGCTGAATAGACAGCTGTTACTGAAGATGTAAGTAACAGACAGCCCTATCATGCTGGCAATATGGACAACCATGAAATTAAGACTCAACATATAGTAATTACAATGACAATGAGCTTTGTTCGAAGTGTCAAGTATCAATCTAACACTTGCCAGGCAGCTTTCATATCATAGTTAATAGGCAGTTGGTGAGCCAGGACGCTGCCAACCACTGAACCAAGCTATTCAGAAGCTGGCCCAAGTCATTGTGCTTAGGAGTTGATGCAACAGTAACCCACCCATCAGCTACATGTGCCCCCATGCAAATGAGTGCATTAGAGGAGACCTTAGAGAGCGGAGTGTGGCCAATAAATTCAGCTGAGGTGAGAAATGTAGCCTTTACCATGCGTGTCCAACCCCATATATTTAACCTAATTACATACACCATACCAGGTAATAAAAGTCTGCATGCCATCAATTCTGACATCTCATCCAGGGCAATGCAAGAAATGTCTATTACTATCCATAAATCCTCAGGATAGTGATCTTCTCAAGGTGTAAAGTGTGTGAAAAGGTGTATTTGTGGGCAGCTGTGTTAGAGTTAAGACAGCAGAGACTCCTACATATTTATGATGTATATGTATTTGTTTACAAATGTACCTCCTCATACTATATTGGAGTGCATAAGTGAGTGAACACATCCACCTTCATGCATCTGAGTTGTAAGTCAGCTTCAGGATGCAGGAGGTGCCACACAAAGAGATGAACTCAAAAATGGAGTTCAACTACCCGTGTTTTCTCTGTTGGCTCTAATCCAAAGGGAAAAGACAAAACAACAAATAGCTGATTCAGAGAGCAGTAAAACATGTGAGCAGTTCAAGTTTTGGCTGGCTTGTGTTCCTATCCAGGTGTTTCATGCCACATCCTGACAGCACCATCACGCCTGAGGTCAGGCGGAACATCGCTGCAGGTACTTTCACTTTCCATGGTCATGCCTTGCATTTCAGGGAAAAAAAACAGAGATTTGCAGAATGGCCACAGACAGTATTTTATTCAAAGATAGTTAGATAAATAGATGTAGTCACAGTAGTTTCAGTCATTCTCCCTATGGCTTTGTTTGCAGTGCACCTGAGCAAATGTCTTGACACCCACTTGCGGATGTAAATCAGTGAAAGAATGAAATGGTAAAGTGATCAAAGCAGAAAGGGTGGGAGGAAGTGTGTGAATGACGAATGGCCAAAAGGTGATGATTCCTGTAGCCGATGATCTGAACCATTTCAATTTAAGAGGTCAAAATTCCAGCACTTGTAGTCTAAAAATAATTTTACGGCTTATGCTATCAATGTGTACCTTCATTAAGGTCATAATTAAACATGCATATCAGCCAACTGGGAACCTACAAAGATGGTTTGTGCCTATGATCCTGTGGCTTCAGGGCCAATCAATGCCACTTGAACTTTTTACCTCCCCAGTAAGTTGGTAGAATTAGAATTAATCTTGGTAAGAGTGACAGAATTTTAGCAATTGAGCTACCAGTGGTAAGTAAAAGTAGTCTGTTAAATATAAGAAGCATGAATAAAAGAGGGAACACAATAGCTACAGTGCAGTGGGTATAGAAGCTACTGTTGAAACTTTTAGAAAAATGCAACATATACTACAGGCAAATATTCAGTTTCTCTAGTATCACAAATATTAGCAAGGCTGCATCTGATCAACTATATTTAAAAACACCTTTCTGTGTTTTAAAATCTCTCTTTTTTGCTCTCTCTCTTTCTTATATATCTATATATCATTTTCATGGCATAATACCCACCAAGTCACCACCAGATCCCAGAGAAAGAAGAAAGGAAAAAATATATAAAAGGATCGGCACACCTGGATTTCTACTCAAGGATGTCATCCATGGAATTCAGCAGAAAAGCTAATCCATCAAACTCTCTAAAAGGAAAATCGCGGGTGTGTGCATTTTCTATTAAAAAGGTTCACTCCATTACCAAAATAAACCCAGTTTTAAAAACCAAGGTCAAAACATACTGTTTGGTAAAGTGATTTATGAGGGATTTGTGTCATCACAAAAATGTATTGTTTTATATAGCTGCCCAGAAAAAAGTTTCAAATTGAAGGCAAACTGTGTCAGAACATCAGACCATTGTGGCCCCTGTTGCTGTAGAAACCAATCATTGACTGTGATTGATAGATGATT
The DNA here is from genome assembly GCA_015106775.1 of Etroplus canarensis. Classification (NCBI taxonomy): domain Eukaryota; kingdom Metazoa; phylum Chordata; class Actinopteri; order Cichliformes; family Cichlidae; genus Etroplus; species Etroplus canarensis. The sequence goes on along the minus strand of VUQH01054317.1, from coordinate 9,591 downwards.
TTGTTGGGTAACTTTATCCTATAGTCTCTCTCACATACATGCACATACTGTACTAATAAAGATTTGAAAACAAAACCTATTAAAATGTGGTATTTAGTATTTTCATGACCATAGCACAGTGCAGGTTAAATGTTGATTCACTGTTAGCTTATAAAGATTATGCTTTTCTTCACTGTCACATGTGTCACATTGTTGCTCGACTCTCTGTGGTGCTCCCAGCTTCAAAGCTACTCCAATGCAATTGTTGCCTCGGTCACCTATTATAAACAACACATTTTTAGAGAAAAGGCTGTAATTGTGCAAAAGTGTGGCACAAATGGCTTTGTAACATTACTGTACGCCTTCCTTCAATGCAACCCATACGCAGGACCCTGAAAGCTCTCACCAATTGAAGTTCGGCTTTCATCCAGCATAAAAGCTATGTTTGCAATTGAGCTTTGGTGCTATACCTTTCCTTGCCTTTACCCCCACCCTCTATGTCTTGTTTCATATGAGTGCACAACCACAATGGCTTGAGTAATGGGTCCAAAATGCTTTTTCCCTGAACAAAATCACTGTTTTTTGTGGGTCACGCGGAGGTAACTTTGAGACCCATACAGCTCAAACAGACTACTGCTATTACTAATTTCTTTCTCTGTCTCTATTCTAATAGGGAAACCATTCTGCAATACCTCACAGGCCACATCATTTCGCTTGGTTCAATGCAATATACACAAGAGAGATAAAGCAAAAGAAAGACAGAGAAAAACACAGGGGAGGAAGAGAGAGAACACAGGTCAACCACAGAGTTTTTTCCTTGTTTCAAAATGTCAACATGAAAGAGACGCTTCTCTCCATCATGTGGGTGTGCTGGTGGGCTGTGAATGTTCCCCTGCTGCTGAATAAATTGGGGTCCAGAGCCAAATCATAAGCAGTCTAAAATAGCTGAGCTGGATGACTCCTTATGGCCTTACATAGATTAAAGCAGTATTATTTTGTTTCTGAAGGAATAGCCTTGTTTGCTGCATTACACTCAAGCTAGGATGTGCAGTGTGAGAGAAAAGCACTTCAGGTTCAAACTGCCTCAGAAGTTTGTGCAAGAAATTACTTTCTTAGGTAACCTAATTTAAACTGGGATTTAAACCATGAGCATCCTTTCATCTTCCTTCAATTATTGACAGGCTTGCTTGTCTCTCACTAGCTTTAACAGCTTTAAATGGATTCATGACACTGCCTTCCAGTCCAAACTATAAGCACACCACCTACCGCTGACGTAACATCCTTTGACATATATCCTCTATCACATATGAGAGCATTGTGGTTGTGTGTGTATTTTTGTGCACGTTCAGAAGCGTGAGCAGGCTGCAGACTGCGGCCACTGGGAAATCAAGGAGCACTTTGTCATGCATCCTTAAATGTGTGACACTGCGTCTCATGAGACAGTGCCTGATTGGTCTACAAGGCATCAAAGAATGACGGGTGAGTGATGGCCTCGAGGGGCTATAGCATGTGTGTGTGACTTGTGTTGAGTGTTGCGTGTGTGTGTGTGTGTGTGTGTGTGTGTGTGTGTGTGTTGGTTGGGGTTAGAGACACAGGACAGCGCTGTGACATGTCTGGGTGGCACCCTGTCATAGCCAGCTGGCAACATGTCGTAATGCTGCCATCAGGGAGTCATATTGCACTTTAGTCTCAGTTTTTAAGATTCATTTTATTTTTTCCCCATGTGTGAATTTCATTCAAATAAAAACAAAAAATAATAGTATGTTTTAAACTCACTGTTGACCATCTATATAGTGATCGGTAAGATCAAAGATATTCAAATGAATACATGTCAAAATTAATTAATATGTGAATAAAAAAACAAATGTGAATAACAGCGAGACATTTCATGTTGAATTTCCACATTTATTAATTACTTGAACGCAAAATTTAAAGTTTTAACCAACAAATTAAAAAAACGAGAATTCAAACAGAATGCCCCAGAACACAAAGCACGGTCTTTGCTGGAACAAAGTTAGAATTGCCAAAAGTGTCTTGGTAAGCAGATTCATTCAGACTTCGCTTCACTGGTTAGACGAGGTCCAGGCCAAGCCCCGAAAAACAACCCCCCCATCAAACTTTACAACTGGCACAATGCAGTCACACATGTAAAGTGCTCCTGGAATAGCAAAATCCAGACATACCCACATCGAGTCAATCTCACTGCCAGACAGAGAAACATGATTCTCTATATAACGTGATGTAAGGCTTGCATAGGGCTGCTTTGCCATGGAAATTCATGCCATGAAGCTTCCAGTGCACAGTTTTTGTGCTGAGACTAATGCCAAAAGAGGCTTGGAATCCTTCAGTTATTTAGTCAGCAGAGTTTTCGTGACTTACACCCTTTGCAGCTCAGCACTAAGCAGCCACACTCAGTAACTTCATGTGGTCTGCCACTTCATGGCTGAGTTGTTGTGGTTCCTAAATGCTTCCACTTTGCAATAATACCACTTACAGTTGATAGTGGAATACCTAGGAGGGAGAAAATTTCATGAACTGACTTGTTGCACCATTGGCATCCTATTACAGTACCACAGTGGAATTCACTGCTCTTTAGAACAACCCATTCTTTCTTTTTTTTATTTTACTTTTTTTCACAAATATTTGTAAAGGCACACTGCATGTCTAGGTGCTTGTTTTTTGTAAACTTGTGGTAATGGGACTGCATGAACGACCTGAATTCAATGATTAAGAGGTGTGTGGCCCAACATTTTTGCATATATGATGCATGTGGAACATCGCTGCAATTATAACTCCTAACAAAAAGCCACCATGCTTCTTTTACTCAAACTAAAAACAAACAAAAACGGCAGCAATAAAAAACAAACACAAAACAACTCCCCACAAGGAAGCATTCACTCTTTAATCTAAGATGACTGATGGCAAACCATGTTACTGTTGATGCTCAAGATGGTAACAGACGTGTCTCCTTGATTTACATTTTGTACCAATAAACATAATCTATTTGGACATTCATGTGAGAGAATAAAAAAGAACATTAACAATTTAAGCTAAAAATAAAATGAAATGAAATGTACATAATGACGCAGTAATGTCTGAGGTATTATAGGATGTTTATAATGTATCAACCAGATACCCTGACACTATTGCTATTACACTCAATTAAGCAGTGTTTTGCTGTTTTGTTTTTTTGAAACTTTATGAATCATGCACGTTTCTCAAAGTGAGAACTGAAATCCAAAACCAACAGGGGGCAGGCATAATTACCAGCGTGTCCCTCATATTTACTATCTCTTAATAAGCTGCTGACATAGAGCAGACAATGGTCTGTCAGCTTTATTTTGCTTGTATTTTTATTCTGTTTAGCTGCTGTATTTTCATCAGCAGATAAGGACTGGCATGGAGTGAGAGAGACCATTTAACTTGGTCTCTTGTTTCTGATCGATGTTACCACCTCTTACCACCAAAGAGGTGCAGAGAGAGAGAGTGGAGAGAGACAAAGAGACAGAGTGAGAGAGGAGGAGGAGGATTTACGCTGGCACCGCATTTTTGTCCAATTAATAGATTGCCAGTGTGTTGCGTATTTTGCATGACAAAGGAGGGTAATATTAAACTGCCATTTGTAATGAAAATGCACTTTGCAAATTAAAAAGTGCAGAAACCCAATTTTTCCTACCTCTTTAGGAAATAAACAGTCCTTAACCAATTAAAGCGCATTGTAATAATTCTGTGATTTATTGCAGGTTGTTTAACTTTCAAAACTCAGCTAACCTATATTAAGGTCACAATCCATCATGTCTTGCATGGGGTGCTGTGGAGTAATGGCTGTTGTATTAGCTGCTTTTGATGATAGTATGAAAGAAGTATTAGCACTTGTCAACAAAACTGCTTACAACATAACATTAGCATGCATGAGCTGCGTCGCCTATTCATTATCTTGGCAGCTCCACACATGCGGTTACTACCTTATACATTTTGCGGGGCTGAGAGCACATGCATACTGTTTGGTTTGGAGATAGAGTGGCAACATGCAAACCGTGTGGCACGCTCTGGTTGCAATGCAGACTGACACTGAAAAGATGAAACAGTCTCTCTGGCACAAGAGTGTGTGACGGAGGAGAGAAGGAATGAGGGGATGGAAATGATAAAGGAGATCACTCTCCATCTTTGTCTTCAGTTAAGCTTCAGTTTCTGTCTTCTAAGCACACCAGAAATGCCCAATATAGGTGACAGAGGGGAAAAAACTGGAATGAGGGAACAAAGGAGACAAAATGGATGAATACACTGAGGGTGACAGAAAGCACAATATTATGAACAAGCAATGCACTTTAAGAGTTCAGCTAAGGCTGAATGATGACTGGCAAAAAATGGTGAATGTGGCACAGGAAGAAAAATGGAAAGACACAAAACAAGCTCAGCTGTGAGGTAAGTATTTGGAGGACTGTTCAGGCGGATACAATGTGGACAGAGAAAGCTCTTGTGTAAGTAGTGTCTGATTTGAAAGCCAGAAAGATGGACATGATCAAGGGGTGAGACACGGGTAGGAAATGAGAGGGAGAAGAAATCAGAAACAGATGTAAACATACAGTGAAAGAGTTACAGCTGAAGGGCACGGCAGGGTACCAGCCAGAGAGAGAAAGATGCAGAGATGCAGGGCGGTGTGACATGGTGACATTTGCCTCTGCAAATGGGCTCTCTGGCTTTAGCTGCGCAGTCTGGTGCGATGCCCCCCGACTGCGAGCCAAGAATGCACTTAGCTCAACAAGAGCAAATGAATGGCCCTGTTTTGACTTCTACCATTACACTCCTTCTCCCTGATAGCTGGTGCTGGGCAGAGAGGGTCTTTGTTGGAGTACAGGGTACCATGTGTGTTTAAACACTCTTGCACCATGGTCTAATTAGTGTGTTAAATCAGCACTTGGATAATATCTAGATTCAGTACTCAGTCTTTGATTCTTTAGTTCTGTTTAATGTAGCTTGTTGCAACTGGAATGCAAACAAAAGTTGATTGTCAACGCGCATTGCTACAAATGGCAATATACTATATACATAACAGCAATTTTAGCATAAAAAAGAAAAGAAAAACATAATGTTTGTAGTTGTATTTTTTGACATTCAGTATGTTCCTACTGGTTTCCAGTATAAACCCATGACAATTCACTTTCATAGACAGGATATTACTCATTTACTCATCAAAAACCATGGAAATACCTAACTAGCCCGCTAAAGTGCCAACAACAAGCAATTTAGGAGCCAAAACCATCAATACAACTATTCAATAGAGGTAAGCGCTAGAGATTTTAATATCCCAGGGCAACGCTACTGAACATCATGCTAAGTTTATTTATTTTTCCCTCAAAGTCTATTTTAGACACAGGTGCTCATCCCTTCGCAGAAAAGCACAGAAATATCTCTCAATTTTAAAGGAATGCACAGCATTGGCATTAGGTTTATAATTGTTAATTAGTTAATATTCTTTTGGATGTAAATTTTTTCTGTTTTTTTAGCTTCAAAGTTAATGATTGTTGTGATATATAACTCTTCAAACGTATGTAAATAGTGGCTCAAATATTCTTGCATTTTTGAAACAAATTGTAAACAAGCATGAAAAAAACATATTCTCAGTGGTTTCACAAAACATCCTGACCAGGCCTTTAATATTGATATCTGGCCTGTAACGCAGTTACCATTACATGCCTCTATATGCCGTCTTCCTCTGATCACTTGGTCCCTGAACCCACTATGCATGTGTTGATATTCAAATCTCTCTCCAGCTCCCCAATGATTATTCATGTGCATTTAACTCTCAAACAGCCCCTCATTAACTGTGGCACGCTGGGCCATACGTTGGACCAAATTACGCAGCTCTGACATACACAAACCAGCAGGGGGGGAGGGTAAGAGGGAGCACAGTTGTAGGGATAAAAGGCCTGGCTCTCTACTTGGTCCTCTCTAACCATAGATAATGGCTGCCAACATGTCTGTATGGTCTTTTAAAGCAATCAGCAGTTTCACTTTTAGAGTGAGACTGGGGGGTGGGGTTGAAGGAGGGGAAGTGTGAGGAGAAAGAGGAGAGGGAGGAAAAGCTGTAAGGGGGGAGGGGGGTTGAAGAGGTAAACACTGAGCCAGGATTTGACTTTCAACACCAAATACATAGATGGCAGGAAGTAAGAAGGAAAGCAGAAATTTATTAAGTTTATTAATAAAATATATTCATATTTTTACTCTTTTGGCTCTGTATTTCAACACATTCAATTTGAAAGTAAGCCACAGGTACTACAGTAAAATCTCTCTGATGTGTAGTGGTTCAAAAGTAACTGGGCAGATAGAATTAAAAATTTACAAAGCCGATCTATAAATGTCACAAGATTCTTCACATCCCCTTCCCAGGCCTACACTGCAGCCATTTTCAGCTCTCACTTGTTGGTTTCTCTGACTTTGGTGTGGTCTTCTGCAAATGGAATGCAGATGAATTTGATTGAGATCATGTGATGACCTGTCAAGACTATTTCACCTCTTCAAACTTCAAATACTCTTTGGTTGCTTTGGATGTATGGGTATTATGATGAAATGGCTTTGATACAGTTGTTTGAATCTGAGTATACAGCATGCTTCTGTATGTGTTTCCTATTACACAGTCATGCGAAAAACAAAGTTTTCAAAGGACTCTATGTGGTCCATTGGTATTAAGATGGTAAGTAGCAGCTGTGTGCTGCTAATCAAATGCACTTGATTAATTATCATTAGCCAGTGTTACCCACCTTTGTGAAAGCTGAATTTTTGGCAGTTTGCTGGTCTGGAGCATTCAAGTGTGTGTTAACACAATGCCGCAATCTTGGATTGGATGTCCCAGCAAATTTACCCTGAGGTCAGATTACAATGCTCAGAAAACGTACAAAAAACCAAGAACTATATCTCAGATTCTACAGGCCTCAGTTAGCATGGTAAATATTCAAGTTCATGACAATACAATTAGAATAAGTCTGAACAAGTATGGCTTGTTTGGAAAGGTTGTTGGGAGAAAGCCTCTTCTTTCTAAAAATAACATGGCAGAATGGCTTAGGTTTGCAAAGTTGCGATAAAAGGTGATGAAATCAGAAGACCTCTCAGACAATGCCCTTTGGATAGACTAAAGACTAAAAGATGAAGACTAAAATGGAGATGTTTGGCCATAATGCACAGCGCTACATTTGGGGAAAACCAAAAGCATTATATCAGCACAAACATCTGTCAAGAGTGGTGGGGTGATGATATGAACTTGCTTTGTAGCTACAGGACCTGGCACCTTGCAGTCACTGAGGTGATCATAAATGCCTCTGTAAGTATTCTAGAGTCAAATGTGAGGTCACCTGTCTGACAGCTAAAACTTGGCCGAACTTGGTTAAAGACACTGATCCCAAACACACCAGTAAATCAAGAAAAGAATGAAGGTATTGCAATGACCCAGTCAAAATCCAGACCTTAACCCGATGGAAATGCTGTGGAGGACCTTAAGACAGCTACGCATGAATGAATCCGTACAAACCTTAATGAACTGAGGCAATGTTGTAAAGAAGACTGGGCCAAAATTTTTCCAGTGTGAAAGACTCATGAAGTCATACAGAAAACCATTACCTCAAGTTTTTGCTGTTAAAGGTAGTTCTACAAGCTACTGAAACAAGGGGTGTACATAGCTTTTCCAAGACTGCATAGAGTCCCATGAAAACTTTCTTTTTCACCACTACATGTTTTTGCCATTCCTCTAGCAATCATACATAGCACAGCCAAATTTAGAACTGCACCTTTTTTAACAGATGAAGTTGCATACTTTGGGTCATGATCTTTCTTATTTTTCCTGCACTTTTTGATAAAGGTTATTTTCATTGGTTCATAGGACTTCAGCATGTCTTACTGTTTGTGAGACTGAGAATTTTGCCCCTTGTTCCCGATCTTCTGAGGTTCTGATTATAATGGTTCCGTAGTACTTTCTCTAAGAGACTGATTCAGCTCTGTGGCTAGAAGGACCGATACAAGACATTTTTTATATCATGTGCAATAACTCTGTATAATGCATTTGTGTAGAAAACAGTCATCTGCTATTTAATTTAAACTTTTTATTGCTATTTAAAATTCTGTTGCTTTGGGTGCGCAAGTATGAAGAAGTTTGACCTTATTCCTTCCCGAAAATGATTATCCACAAGTCTGGTTTTCATGTGCACATCAGTTATATTAAAAAGAACCCAACTGATAATCTTTGCATACTAATTTCTTGCTTTTTTCCCTCATTTTCTTGTTCACTTCCAATAGAACTGAGAGAAAACTTGAAATAAGATTTTTTTGTTCTTTAGCTAAATTTGACATGGACTGGGATACAGCAACCCTAGAAACATTTAGCAGCCAAGTGTCCAATTATTTTGGTGGTATGTATAAATAAATCAACTCTCATTTCTTTCAAATGACATAAACTTACTCAAGTTAAAGCAGATATGTCATCCTGTAATGTGTATTTCAAACTGAATGCAAGCACAGAGCCTGAAGAACAAACAAATGCTTAAATGTCCAAAACATTCTAGTCTGTACATCTGAACAGAAACAAAATTGAACTGTAATTACTAATAGTAAAACTGCATTTTACGTCCAGTTCTTGGTTATCCAACTTAGGTTTTCAGCTGAGATAGGATAGAAATGACACAGTGAAAAATTAGGTACACACTGGACAGGTTGCCAGTCCAGACACCCACAAACTCTCATATCACCACCCATGGACAGTTGAACCTATCAATTTCTATCAACCGTGTCTTTAGACTGACGGAGGAAACCAGAGCAGCAGGAATCTCACATAGGCAGTAGGAGAACATGAAAACTTTACACTGAAAGGCCCAATCTGACCAAAAGGATCATCTTACTGTGAGGCAACAATGCTGAACACTGCACCACCACCCTACTGGGCTTCCCAATTTTATATAAAATACATAAGAGACAAAATACACTAAGAAACCTCATAGGAAAGCGGCAAAGCAAGCTCTGGCGACATAACCACATAGTCACGTATACTATATGGACTATGGAAGTATTGGGCCACCAATACATTACACTTGCATGAGATTTTATAACATTCAAAATCCATAAGCATTAATATAGAGTTGGTCCCCCTTTTGCAGTTATAAGTGCCTTGAGGTGACTTTTGTTATGAATTTGTGCTATATAAATACAGCTAAATTAAACTGCACTATAACAACTCCTACTCTTCTGGAAAGCTTTCTATAGGATTTTGGAATGTGTCTGTGGGAATTTTTACCCATTCATCTGCAAGAGCATTTGTGAGGTCAAACAGTGATGTTCAAAGAGACGGACTGGCTCACAATCTCTGTTCTACTTCGTCCCAAAGGTGTTCAGTAAAGTTGAGGTCAGGGCTCTGTGTAGACCAGTCAAGTTCCTCCACACCAAACTCATCCAACCATGCCTTTGCAGACCTCTCTTTGGGCACTGGCGCACAGTTATGCCGGAACAGAAAAGAGCCTTCCCCGAACTGTTTCCAAAGTTAGAAGCACAGAATTGTCCAAAATGTCATGGTAAGCTGAAGCATTAAGATTTCCCTTCACTGGACCTAAGGGGCCATGGCCAACCCCAGAA
>VUQH01054316.1:13778-30668 GCA_015106775.1 Etroplus canarensis | reverse complement strand
GCTCTGCTATCACTCCATCTGTTTTGTAATCTGTCTTCTCTTCATCTTGAGTTTGACTTGTAATGATGAAGAGCTGGTCAGAGGGGTATAGAGCATTTTGTGTGTGTGTGTCTGTGTGTGTGTGTGTCTGTGTGAAAGTAGAAGTTGCTGTTTTTGTCTGCATGGGTGGGAGCCTTGTATGTACGTGTGCGTGTTTGTCCAGGATCTTTGCCTTTACTGAGTGTGAGTGTGACCCTTGGGCTGTGCCTTGCAATCAGTCAGCCGGCCTAGTCCTCCTGACTGAGTGTTCCTCCTTTAGTCCTTTGAAAGAGCTCTTCTTATCACTGTGTGGTAGACCTTTCCTCTGCCCCTCACTGTTCTCAAGGTTAGCCTCTCCGCACCTTTTCTATTTTGACCATCCTTCAAAATACACCTTCCTGCATATGTGTCTCAGAAAAAAGTGTAAAAGTTTGAAGTTTTACCCTTCATCCTCTCAAGGTTAGACTTTCCCATTGCTCTTCATATAGCCTTCTACCAGCACTCCATCCAGTACTTACGCACATCTGACAAAGAAGCGGAAGTTTAAAGGAGGTTAGACTCTCTCTTGCCTTTCATTCTCGCTTTCTCTGAAGGTGAGTCTCTCCCTAATCTCTACTTTTCTATTTCTCTTCTCTATCTTGTTATCACACACATAGAAGAAAATGGTATTTTGGCCTATCTTGCACTATTTTATTTATTTTTTCAATTTTTTGGAATTGTGTGTATGTATGTGTGTATGAAAGTTTGACCATAATGTCCTGTCTCTTGCATCTTTTTCTTTGGCTTTGTCTTAGATGCTGTACTCAACGTCTCCTTGTGTGTATCTCTAGGGTACGTTGTTCTTGTGGAAAGGTCGAAGTGCCTGCGGTAGTCTTCGAGCCTGCCAACAGCAACGACATTTCAAAAAGGATTTCCTATATGTAAACTGTGTCCATATCTATCTAAGAGTATATGATGTATTCAGAACATTACTGAGACTAAACATAATTTAACAGTTGTCAAAGTAAGCTACAGTAAACGGCTCAAAATATTCCATCTTATTTGATGAACTTTTGGTCACTGTGTTGTTGTTTTGGCTATGGTGTGTTTGTAAAACCAATCTGAATGGATTTTTTTAAAAAAATAGATGATATAACAGTATTACTTTTGCTCAGCTGAACTACAAATAAAGAACAGTGAGTAGTTTTATGTGGTTAAAAATATTCTGGAGCAGTGAAGAACCATGAAGACTGCAATAGGACATTTTAGGCTCAGGTCTTCCACATCAGAGAAACTAAATATCACTGAGCCAAGGGGACAGTCAGTCATCAGAGTCTGCAGTAGTCACAAGCCTAGTTTCACAAGTCTAGTTACATTTTTCTTCAAACCTGCTTGTTTCCTCAAAATCATATTTAATTCTTCTCATTTGTCTGTATTATTTAAAGTGTAAGACAGTGTAGCACCTGACTGAATTCCATCCATCCATCCATCCATCCATCCATTCACTTGTGCCTGTCCCAGCTGTCATAGGGTGATAAGCAAGGTACACCCTAAAGAGATTACCAGTCTATTGCAGGGCGATTGATGGCTACTTGTTGAAAAGGGCTAACATGGAGACACATACTACCATTTACACTCACACCTATGGGCAATTTAAAATCACCATTTAGCCTAACCCCGAATGTCTTTGGACAATGAAAGAAAGCCAGAGTACCCAGATAGAACCCATACAGACATTGAATTACTTTAAAAGTTCAATCATGCAACAAGTCACTAGTCTATCATAGGGCTCTTAAGTTACCATGCCAGTGAAGATTTCCGCATATATTAAATATGAACATTGTGCAACAGTGAATATAATCAAATGCTAACTCATCGTTTTGATTTTGAAAAACGAAGCAGGTTGTTACTTTAGCAGCAGTAGCAGTAGTGGTAGCAGACAGCTGCACCCAAGTGTCGCACGTAATTATGAGAGCAAGTACTGGGTCACTCGCGAGTGAAAGTAGAAATACATAACCATAAATGTGCTTTAATTAAACATTATTGAGCAGTGTGTCACATAAGTCTTTAAAATGCTGCAATTCAGTAGTTGCTTTTTATATTCTAAGTGGGTTAGTTGCTTGGTTTTTGAGGTAACCTTGTGTTTATGTGCGTGACCTCATCCCAACAGGCCGTGTTTTATCTATTATCATCAACATTTTTAAAATTTACTTCATGATGGGGATAAAACAACACTAAGATGTTGACAGACTGACAAGATATGGCAAAGAAATGCATTAAATGAGATTACTTACAATGTGTTATTTAATGCACACTGTACTTGATACTGTTATGCATCATTTCTTCTTGAGGTGGTGGTGTCCATACAGTGGGAGGCCAATGTAGGTTGATATCTGTCTCTCTGTATCTTTATCACTGAGAGCAGATATGGCTGATATCTCTGTCATCTCAGCATCTTAGACCTGACAGCACCGATCATAATCATATCCCCTTCGGCTCTCCCTCATGCTATCTCTTTTTCTCTGTATCACAACCTTACTTGTGTATTGGTGTATCTGTATTTGTCTTTCTCTTGTTTAGTGTTGCGCCTTACTCTTCATATCTTAACAACAACTCTCTTTTTTACTCTCTTCCATGCAGTAATGGTGCACTTTGGGAATACGCTTTATATGCAAAAGAAGTTGGGAGTGATTCTGCCGTTATTTCCGTACAGGGGTGTGTGTGTGTGTCAGTATGTGTTTGTTGTGTGTGTATGTGGGTAGGTGGGTTTGCGTCAGAGAGCATTTACAAAGGGATCAGCCCTGGGGGTGTAGAGGCATCGCTGCAGTGGAGGGAGAGCAAAGGGGGTGGAGGCAAACTAGTTCACAGTAAATGCAGCAAACAGACAACTGGTTTGAAAACCTTTACACACTTGACTCAACACTGTACAGGTAACTACTTATTTATTTATTTTGGTTAGGGGCCAAATATATGTTCAGTGGCACTGGATATCAGTGACAGAAAGGATCAAAGAGCGACACCAGAAATGAAGCTGTCAAAGTGGCCCGACAGCTGGGTCCCGAGGCGAACATCCCTCACTTGCACATTTTATTATGATCGCAGTGAAACCTCACAGCAAGAAGGAAAAAGTGTAAGGGGGAAAAAGAAAACCATAATCTTCCCAACCAGAGAGAAGGAAAAGAGACAAAACGAGCCCTGCTGTATCATTGCCATCCATGATAGAATGAATTATAAATGTGTGAAGGGGATTAGGGAACAATGGTTGAAGTCACTAGGATCCTCGTCTAGTTTCCTCACCCTCAACCCGGCGACTAATTAGCACTTTCAACTCTAGTGTATGATCTCATTAATGTGATTTCTGCTTATGTAACGTGCATACACTTTCTTGCATACACACATGCATACACACAGATTACAGAACTATTACATAGAGCAAATAAACATACAAACTGTATTGTTTATTGTAAACAATAATATAATATAGAAATAATGAGCTCATATGTAAGAGTGATGGGTCAGATGTTGTTGTAAAGGTTTAGTTGACAGTGCCATTCAGTGTTTAGGGCATTTGCAGCAGGCTTTCCCCTTATGTCTTGCAATTATCTGAGCAATTTGATATTCTTTGATGAATGTCATCAGTCATACTATCATCATTTTGACTGGTGTACAGAAAAGACAGTTGCTACTGGTTTATTTCTCTACTGCCTCAGTGGATAAAAGAAACATTTCAGGATCACAAGGGTCGTAAAGTTGTGTAATGTTTTAAAAGGCAGAAATATAATTTTTTCACATAATTGCATAGCCTGTTTGTATAGCAGATGCATTTCACGTCAGCTAATTAGTATCCACACGCTGAGATATAGGGAGAAGGAGAAAAAAAAGGGGGAGGAAGCTGGGAGAGGGTAAGGGTAGATAATTAGACAGAATTAAGCCATCTCTTTTAATCTAGCTCCTGAAAGGAAGAGAGGGAGAGAGAGAGAGAGAGAGAAAAAGGAGATGGGGGGTGAAAGGGTGGGGGTTCTGGGGGTGAGGCCTACATATTTACCCCTGTGCTCTCTCGCTCTCTCCCTCTTTCACTGTCTGACACAGGGTGTGAATGTGTGGGAAAAGAGGGGCCTGGAGCCTTAGCTCAGCAGAATGGATCAGCTTGTGTTTCGAGGCTCTAGAAGTGTCCCATTGTCATGATGTCACTGCAACTCAAGAAGGCTGACCTCTGACCCTGATGGATTCATAGCAACCCACTGCAGCACCCCCACAAACCCAAAAAGCGCCGATTGCCACCGGGAGCCCACTAGGGGGTACCCAAGCCTTTTGCTGTGGAGTTTTTAGGCGCTTGTGGCTCTACAGCTTACGATGGATTTGCCACTGTCCCCCTGATTCCCTCACTCTGCTCTTTTTTCTTTCCTTTCCTCAGTTGCTTTGCCATCTCAGGCAGCCATAGCTCTTTTCTCTCTAGCGCTCTCACTCTCCCTCCTACAAGCATTGTATCTCAGTAACCATGAATATAGCGAGTGCCGCCAGATGTCGCAAATACATCATCTGAGGGATACGGTGGTGATGGAAAAAAGTCAAGGCACGTACAAGTGGGGGATGTGAGCTGACTTGAGCTCTCTGAGCGTTTGTGTGTGTGTCACTGTATGCCAGCATCTGTGTGTATATGTGTGTGTGTGTGTCTGCCTCTGTTTTCCAGGTTGTGTGCATGTGTGTTTGCGCGTCTGTGTGTGCAGATGGGTGAGTGTGTTGCTTTAGTGTGCGTGTGCATGTGTGGAGGTCAACGCAGGTCAGCATATTGTCCCTCAGATGTTTGATATTTTATGTATAAGAGGGTGGCTAGAGCGAGAGGATAAGCACGTTCCTGACAGAGGCATCTCTCTGCCACAATCCGCCACCTCAGCAATGTAGAGCCCAGAGTCAGATCAACAATGGAGAGTAGCTGCCTTATACCCAGAGAGGGCTGATGGGAAGAAGAGAGGGTGTGGGGAGCGTAGCGGGCTAGAAAAACCTAACAGGGCTGCTGCGGCTTTTGGGGCAAAAGACTGTTGTGTAATCTGAATGCAATTGAACAACTATGATAATGCACATAATTGTGTTTACATATGCAGTGTGTAATGCAAGCCACATAATGAACGTGCAACAGCAATATATAAAGGGACCGTTACATCCATAGAACAGAAAAATATAAGCTGGCATGTAACCACACCAAGCATTCACTAGCTTTCCTGCTGTTGCAGGTTTGGCCGTGTTTGAAGGTGTGATGGGGGCAGAGGAGGGCTAGTGGCACCCTCAGATCAGCCTGTGTTGGGTAGGAGATTCCCCGGAGTAGAGCTATCCCAAACATCACTTCTCTTTTTCTCCTTCAGGGGGAAAAGTTTACTATCAGCTTGCTTTTGTAGTCGGCCTCAAAAGATTTGCGGCAGTCAGCATTAAAAGGCACAGATCTAAGGAGACGCCTCCAACTGAAATACGTACAGACGAAGGAGAGGAGGAGGAGGAGAATGAGAGCGGGGCAAACTGATATAAACATTAAAGTCAGATGCTAAACGTTCCTCTTTAAACTGGCTTTGTACCCCAACAACAACAAAAATAACAACAAAACTCCCAAACATCATCTCATGGTGCTTTTTTCCTAGTAATGCTTTGATTCATTCGTCTTTTTTTGGCTTCACCCTTCTTCATACTCTCCTACTTGTTCCATTGTTGAAAGGTTGATTTCTTTATACCCTTCCACATGTAGGCTGGTTACCAGGGTGATGATATGGCATATGACATCACGCCCTGGCTGTATTGTATAGTGGGTCGCATTCTGGCAGAGTTCAAGGGATGATGGCGTGGGCTGGTGCAGCACTTCTTACAGTGTTCCCTCCACCTTTTGCTTCTGTTTTTCTCATTCACCCTCTCTCTCTCTCTGCATCTCTCTAGGCTCTCAGCATTGGCTTGTCCAGTGTGCCTTGTGTTCCCTGGGAAAAGGATTAATTATTCAACACATAGCCTCAATTAAATTTGAATTCGGCAGTTCAAGTAACCTTTTAGCATGGCGCATTTATTATTAAGGCAGATGCTTTGGCCCTGTTTAGATTTAGAGCTTATCGGATTCTTTCAGCCCCTTATCACATAGGGAGTTTACTTGTGATGGCTATAAGGCTTGGCCTTGCCTTGGCTGGAATGCAGTGGGACGTATTTTCTCAGTTTCTAGTAAACATTTCTAACAAATTTCATCTACTGAAGGTTAGCAGTATAATTGCACTGAGCAGTAAAAGTAAAAGTTTTACATGTAACTCATGTGGAGAACGTGTGAGGAATCGATCACTTCCAGTTCAGACTTCCACCATGTGAGATAGGTTAGGACAGGATGTCATTCTGATCTGAATTTTCTGGCATAATGAATACTTGCAAACTTGAGAGCCTTCAGCACTTGCAAATACTTTTTTCCCTTTGTGTCCCTTTTACCAATTCCTCCACTGAATAGAGTGGATGGGCAGGAACAAAAATAAGGACCAATAGTAACAGGGATGTCCAGCATTAGAAATTCACAGAAAAAAATGGATCAATTTTCATTTTTAGACCGCATATCTAGTCACTTCTGATACATATTTAACAAAAGCTCAGTGAGTGCTCTGTGACTACAAATGTTTTATACCGCCAAAGACTGATACATGAAGACACAAATGCTTACATTTACGCCTGCACACAACAGCATCACGGAACGCAACATAACAAGAAATGAGAAGAAACAGCCTTGACGACCCCTTTCAATGATCCCCCCTCCCCCAGTTCCTGTCTCCTCATTTCTCTCTTCCTCTATCAGAGGAGGTGGTGCCTTTGTCAAGCAGGAGCACAGAGACCTCACAAAGCGAGGGAGGATGTCACAACAAACAAAAACAGCATAGTAGCCCCCCAAAATCTAATCAGGAACCATTGATTCATTCACTGAATGAAGACTGAGTACCTTGAGAGTGGCTCATCCAATAAGGCCATAGACAGCATGACGGGGGCCTTCACAATTCAGCTGTATAGTTCCGTATCATTCTGTTCTCACCTTTAGACTCGACTCTATCAACTCAAAGATGATACAATCATCACTCTACTCCAGCATTTTCTGTCCTTTTTTTTCTAGGTGCACTAATTCATCTGTCCTCTATATCCCTCAATCAATGATTTTTCTCTCTCCGATTTTATGTTGAGTATTCTTTGAGCACTAATAGGTTTGCTTTGTGGGTGCAGAGAGAAAAAGTCTTTGGTGTCTTAGTTACTCTGATTGCACTTGTGAAGGATACTTCAATCGAGCAATTAAGTATAAGGTAAACTTATACTTATAGAGTTTGCCTTGGATTTCCTTTTTTCCCATCTCAAAACTTAAATTAGAAAGGACACATTTCACTAATGGCAAAGAGTACATACTTGCCATACTTGTTTGTATTCATTGCATTATCATTATCACTGTGCTGCCTCGTGCTTTCTTTGTTATAGAACCAAAAGAGAGAAAAAATATTACATTAACAATGTAACTCTATTAACACTTATGGTGGGAATCTGTGACATTTCAAATGAAATTATTTAATCTATAATATGTGCATGCCCTTCTGAGTTTTTTTAAATGCTCAATATAATGCAACAACTTTGCTCTTATTACTTGTAATGATACTTTGGCATTATAGGGTAGAGATATTGATTTTGGAACCCAAAGCATTTATTGTGGATGGTAAATGTTATTATTTTAATATTGGAGTCATGCTAATTTAATAGAGCGTAACATACACACCAAGAGTGAGCCGCAGGGGTCTCTCTGTCTTTCTCACTTGCACTCACTCTCTCTGCCACTGAGATTTATACAATGCACAGTAATCTTAGGTAATGTCAAAGACCAGTCATGGCTTCTCCCAAGTTTTCATTTGGTGAGCCCTGTTTCAGCAAACAGAGCTGACATGTTTGGAAACATGTTCTTGAATTATCTTGCATATTAGTTTGCAATACTAAAAATAGTACTCACCATCTTGTTTTGTATCCCTCTTATAGCCCAGCTGGCAGACCTTTTCTCCATTACTTGTTCACTCCAGCCTCATCTCTTACTTCCTCTTCTCATCATTCCAGTACAATATATGAATATTTAATTGGTGTTTGAAATATTAAAAAGAATTGTGCCATTAGTGTGGGTGCCTCTGCAGTACAGTAGAGCATAATGGTCAGGTGACCAGTAGACTGTTGAGGAAGTCAAGTCACAATCTTTGGAGATATGGAAAGAACATTTTCTAAAAACGTAGTACACACAGAGAAATTGCCAATGTTATGATCTTTTATTAGGCAAAGAAGACAAGAACTGACACACCTTGGGTTTATTTTCCTATTTTTGAAGGAGTAGGGTAGCAAGTGACCTGGATTGTAAAAGACATTTGTAATTGCCACTTTTTCGTAAAAGTAATACTAAAGGACTTGGTCTAAATTTGGGCAAACAAAACACTCTTAAAGAAGTAATGAATTCTATGCCTGCCCTCAAGTGAGAAAATCAATAAAACTGAGATATTCTTTATGGGCAGATTTATTATTCTTTTTGGACATACACTTATCAACCAAACACCATTCTATGAAAGCAGCATTTCTTGATAGCAGCTGCCTTCCACAGAAGGCCCTGCCATACCACAAAAACTAGCAAAGCTAACATTTTGAAGAACATGGTAGAGAGCCCAAAAGTGGTGACTCAGCCTCTAACCCCTGTTTACTCCCAATATGAACAAATGTCCACAAGGTCCAAGGAAAATGCCTGATCCATAGAGGCCCCACTGAGACCAAAATGTTCTGCTGCCAAGTTCCAGTTGCCAGACTCTGCAGGACACTGATAGAGCTTGCACGTCCAGCCATATAGGCCAGTGGTTTCAATGTTGTGAGTGGTTGAACAGTGTACATATAGATGTACATTATATGGACAAAATTACTGGACCACAGCTCTTTTGATTCAGGTGTTTCATTCAGTCCCATTGCCACAGGTGTATAATTTCAAGTACTGAGTGATGCAGTCTGTCTTTACAAATATTTATGAAAGAATGTGTAATTCTAAAAAGCTCACTAAATTCAAGTGTGGTACTGTAATAGGATGTCACATAGGATGCAACAAGTCAGTTTGTGAAGGTTCTTCACTTCTAGATATTCCACTTTTAGGAATCACAGCAGATGCAAACCTTACATCACCAAGCGCAATGCCAGGTGTTGGATGAGTGGTGTAAAACACACTGCCTCTGAACTCTGGAGCAGTGGAAAAATGTTCTGTGAAGTGATGAATCACACTTCTTTTTCTGGCAGTCTGATGGATATGTCTTGGTTTGACAAATGCCAGGAGAACATTACCTGCCTGACTGTATTGTGGCAACTATGAAGTGTTGTAGAGGAGGGATAATGCTATGGGATTGCATTTCTGGGGTTGACCTGGGCCCGGTAGGTTCCTGTGAGGAGAAATCACAATGCTTCTACTTATCAAAGCAAGTCTGTGCTTCCAACTTTGTGAAAACAGTTTTGGGAAGGCTCTTTTCTATTCCAGCATTACTATGCCCCTCTGCACAAAGCAAGGTCCATAAAGGCATGGCTGGATGACTTTAGTATAGAAAAACTTGACTGGCCTGCAGAGAGCCCTGACCTAAACCCCATCCAGCGCCTCTGGGATAAAGTAGAACGAATAGTATGAGCCAGGTCCTCTCGTCCAACATCAGTGTCTGACTTCAAAAATGCTGTTCTGGATGAATGAGCAAAAATTCCCACAGACACATTCCACAATCTTGTAGAAAGTCTTCCCAGAATAGGTGAAGCTGTTATAGCTGCAAAGAGAGGACCTACTCCATATTAAAGCCTATTGATTTAGAATTTGATGTCATAAAAGCGCCTGCTGGTGTAATGCATAGGGGGCCCAATTCTTTTGCCCATATAGTGCATATATCACTCATTAACTCAACTGACACACTTCAGGTTTGAGGTACATCCTTCCCACTTTTCTTAATAGACTAGAAGACCCCTGGCCTTTCACTTGTTACCATAGCAACTGATTCATTTGTCTGATGAAACTTTGGGCAAAGAACTTTAAAGGTAAGTGTGAGTCAGACAGATGGACAGATAGACAGGTATAGTTTTAAAAGTATAGGAAAATCATTCTGCTCCCATCGTTGCTTTTGAGCACCATCTCTGTTTCTGCCTTGCTCTCTGTCACTCTCTCTCTCGTTCTGTGTCTCTTTCAGCCATCTGATCAGCTGTATTAACACAGGGACACTTGCTGAGTAGGGTTAAAAAGGGCATCTATTCACTCAGCTCAGACACCCTTCACTGCTCTCTCAGTGCATTTGTCCGTATGTGAGGTTGTGTGTGTGTGAATGTGTGTCCTTGCATGTTATTGAGTGGGTGTGTAAAAACTTATTAGAGTGGGATCTAGGTGTGTGTGCATGTATGTGTATGTGTGTGTGTGCCTAACCATGCTTGGACAAAGAGGTGGGGCCTTTTTTTTAACACCCTGTCAAAGGCGTTACCAGTAGAAAGGAGGATTTTGGGGTGGCCTCCCCCAGCTTACAGATATGAAGCTGTCATGGGAAGAATAGCTGCATTCATTGAGTGACACTTATTTTCTCCCACTTTACACAAGTGCAGTGAACAAAACAGGCAGGAGAGCAGCTGAGGAAGACATTTCCTTCGCCTTCGTTGGCAATGACAGACATGCAGCAATTACTTTAAGCCTAAGCAGACACCAAGAAAACTGCCATTACTGCTTAGCTTTGTTACTGCATTCTTGCAGGCTGCCTTACGCTTTTTTTTTTCTTTTTTTCTTTTTTTTTATTTGCTGTTGATGTGGTGCGTGTTTGTGTGTGTTCATGTTTGTATGTGTGTTTGTGCACCTGGATTACTAATGTTGTGGGGACGTGAATCTGTTTACACGTTCTTATTGTGGGGACCTGCAAGTCTTCATAAAATAAAATAATGGAGATCAGTGGTCATGGTGGTCACGTTTCAATGAACAAAACAATTAAATATTTACAATAAAATGCTAAAACATACAGTATAGATAAAATTATTCTCACCTTAGACAAATATTTGAACTGAAATTATACTCTTTATTGTTATTGTTTATGATTTTGGTCATGCTCTCTGGATAGCAAGAGAAGAGTGCTTACCATTTCTGCCAAATATTTCATTTGACTTTAGAGCTTAAATAGAATTAAGTTAATGTGTATGTTTTTCAAAAATATTTATTGTATTAGCTTTGATAGAGAAGTCAGTGCCAGTAGGATTGAACACACACTACTGCACAAAAGTTTGGGATCACTTAGAAATTCTCTTGTTTTCCATGAAAACACAGATGAAAATAGTCTGAACAGGAACTATAGCAAATGAACCGGACATGCTGACATTGTCAGAGTTAGAAACAATGATTTTAATGGAAATGATGAATGTGTTCTTAAAACTTTGCCTTCGCCACAAAAAAACATGTTTTGCAACAATTGCAGCCTGGCAGGCGTTAGGCATTCTAGCTGTGAATTTTTCAAGGTAATGTGATGAGATTTCACCCCATGCTTCCTGGAGCATCTCCCACAAGCTGGATTGATTGGATGGCTTGATGGAGTTTTCCTCCGTACCATGCGGTCAAACTGCTCCCATAACAGCTCAGGAGGGTTCAGATCAGGAGATTGTGCTGGCCACGCCATTACAGTCAGAATTCTGGCTGATGCTTATTCTTTACCCTGTTTTAGGATGAAATTGGCCCCAGTCGGGTGCTGTGGCATGCCGTTGCAAAATCTTGTGATATCTTTCCTTCCTCAAGGTCCCTTTCCACTCCAAAGCACCCCCAGACCATCATGCTGCCTCCACCATGCTTGACTGATGGTATTAAACACTAATCTTTCATCTTTTCATTTGTTCTGTGTCTCACCAATGTTCTTCTGTTTGATCTGAAGTCCTCAATCATGGACTCATCTGTCCACAACACCTTTGTCCAGTCTTTGTGTGTTTAGTGTCTGTGCTCTTTTGCCCATCTCAGTCTTTTCTTTTTATTGGCTGAGATATGGCTTTTTCTTGGCATTTCTGCGATGAAGTCCAGCATCCTGAAGTCGCTGCTTCACTGTTGATGCTGACGTTGGTGTCTGACGAGTACTATTTAGTGCAGCTGCCAGTTGATGACCTGTGAGGTATCAACTGGCGACCACTCAAGGCGATCCAGTCGCAATTTCTTGCATTAAATAGCCTTCTTTTTAAGCACAACAATAGACTGACAGGTCTCTAAAGAACGTTCTTTCTTTCTGGCAATTTTGAGCCCGTAAACAAACAACTGTTGATGCTTCTACACTAAGCTAACCTAAAGAATGACATGGTCCTTTTTGCTCCCTTAATAGTACAATGGTTTTCAGCTGTGCAACACAATTGCAAAGGGGTTTTCTAATGATAAATTAGCCTTATAAAATGATTAACTTGGATTAGCAGCCATACCAGGACACTGACAGCTGCTGATAAAAGGCCTTTGTGCAAAAATGTAGATCATTCCTTAAAAATAATGTGATTATTTTAACTGTGTGTGAAATGAATAAAATTCTTTCTGAAATGAATAAAATTGTTTGTGAATTGCATGAAAATGTGTTTTTCCTTTGGAAAACAATAAAATTTGTAAGTTATCCCAAACTTTTGAGAGGTAGTATGCTAATGTCGTAAATACACAAAAAAAATTTTCTGCGACCTAAGAGCTTGCAAGAGACCAGTTGCCTGTGTGTTCAAACAATATATCCATTTGTGTGATGTCACATTGCCTACTCTGTGTTATCTAATAGCTTGGCAGCAATATGTCCACATATCTATGCCATGTGGCATAGGTGGTCTAATCTGACCATGACTAAATTAAAAATCCTTTTGGCGCGGAAGTGGATAATAGTGTTTCCCTGTTGCTCACCTTGCCTCGCTTCTGCCTCCCCCTGTCCTTCTTTCTTTGCCTACCCTCTTGCCCTTGTGGACCAATGCCCATTTTCCTACTAAGACCAGGTGTCCCATCCCACTAGAGAGGAGTGTGTCTTAATCAGTCCCACAGACGTGCACACAGCAAAATGCAAGCATACACACAAACATTCACACACACTTGGGATAATACAGAACCACGCATTCATGCATGTACACACGCACACACACGCACACACAGACACACATACACACTGAAACACACAAACACCCTGCAGGAGACGCCCCACTGTCAACCTGCCTTATGTCTAGGAGTGACACTTGGATGACACCAGCAGCAGGATTATAAGTGTATATTTATTAGCCTTAGCACCGGCCGTGTGCAAGGCAGGGGCAGGGGTGTGCACACAGGTACAAAAATACACTCACAAAGGGAAGCTAGGAATAAAAACTAAATGACAGTTAAGCCCCATTAATTATGCAATGGTGAGATGCAGACAGTGACAAATTTTCAAATACAGGCCAAATTTGCAAAATCTACATGTATATGACTTTTACATTTTCAGTGTGTGTAACTTCGACAGGGGATGAGTTAACAATGGAACTATTAAGTAGGAAATCACTGTCACTCATAACTTAAATCTGCTTTGCCTCAAAATTCTGAGCTAGTAAACACAATATACATAATCAACAGTCGAATGACAGTGAGTGGTGGTTTAAATTGAAATACTTTCTCAGGAGTAATTTTTCTTTTTTATCTACATTGCATTGTGCTAGTAGATGGGTTTGCCCTGTGTGAACCTTGACACTGGGATGTATTAAGTAGTGTCTCATTTTAAAATTTAGAGACAAGAGCAAGATAAGGATGAAAGGACTTTGCTATTTAAAGGAAAGAATTGTTAAAGAGAAGCAAAAACAAAGATATGACTCGCTTTTACCGTTTCCCTCCTCCTCTGTTCTTATTATCCTGTTTTGATGCTTTAGGGAGACAAATGAACTTCAGGTGCCTTCAAATCCCTTAATGAACTCTTTCTCACCCCTCAGCCTGTCCTGCCTACATTAAGCTGGAACAGCAGCATTTACTCTGCTTCTCTTTACTGTAAGAGTGGCTTCATAGATTCAGACAGACTTACCCAGGCACACTAACATCTGCATGTGTATACTCGTGCACACTGATGTGAAACACATGCATATCCCACCTGTCTGCCACCATAACTGTACCATACTGTATGCCCATTCTGGTTCAATAAACATACAATGCATCACTTAATGTGTAGCTGAAAAAGCTGTGCTGTTGCTTTCTAGTGTTGACATCATTACACACAGGCACCATATGAGCCTGTGTGCTTCCCTGCATTAAATAATTACCCTGATTATCTCACTCAATAGAAAGACAAGCACCAAACAAATAGCACGAAGCTTTTCCTCCACAAATCACCCACTAGAGTTTCTGTTTAGCCCAATCCTTTCAGGGAATCAAGGCCCAATTTCTTGCTCTCTCCCTGTGTCTGTTTTTATATGCATATAGGTCCCAAACTAACCCAAATGAGTCCAGTGTACATTCAAATGATACTCTTTTTCATTCTTTCCTTAATTAATGTAAATTACTTCTCCTACAAAAGATATGGCCAAGTAAAAATATATCTAATGCTTCAGAACTGATCAGCATTTAGAAATATTAGAGAAAAGTGCTCACTCAAATAACACTGAAATGCTGTGTAAGAGGTAGTTCAATGCTGCCAAATCAGAGAGAAAAGGAAAAAGAATGGGAGAGAATCTATATCATTAAAACAAATGCAGACACAAGAAAAAAGGGAATGAGAGAGCCACTGAGATCATGGAAGAGGAACAGGCAAATGAGGAGTGACATGGATTGGAATAGAACATATGTTGGGTTCAGGCTGCATGGCTAGCTTTCTTGCTTCCTTAAGCTCTTTTCACAGCTATGGATGTATATGGAGTTGGCTGGCTGGCTAGCTGGCTGTCACTGTTGGCTGCTCAGTGGTCCTGAACCAGCCTATTTGAAAAGCCTGATGTGTTTTATTTGGGCCTGCTTCGCACTGTCATATGTGCTTGGAGATAGACTGTAATTGACAGTCAACTCTAATCTGCATGGAGGCAGGCTGAGAAAAGTCTGGAAGGTAAAGAAGAAATGAGTTCCCTGAATCCTTGGAGATTTGCTTATCACACTGTAAATCTTATGTGATGGCAGTTTACAAGAATGCCAGTATTATTGACCAGTTAATTAAAATGTTTCTTCCTATGCTTGCCCCTGTAATACAAGGCTGAACTCAAGGTCACCATTGAAGATGACCCTTTTCACCCCCCATCTCTTTTTCTATCCTATTTCGCTTTCTCTCTTTTCCTTTCACACAGACATGATCTCTAGCTTTGCTGGCCTTATATTTAGGTAGCACAGCTCATTTTTGTATCTAATCTTACTGAATGGACAGTGTGAGTTGCAAGCATGTTTGTGTGTGTCTCTGTGAGTATGCTCATGTTTCATTAAGCATTTTCTGGTGGAAAAAATCCTATCCACATGAACTTCAGGAAGCCAATAAAAGCTCAGAGGAACACTGTGTTTGGGAGGCCAGGCCCCGGCCTCTAATGGTACCATCTGAGACAATTCAAACATATCAAAGAAGAGCTCTGTGTGGGTGTGTGTTTGTGTGTAAGTGTGGGGGTGAATCAAATCCATTGCTATGTGTGTAATTTAAGTTAGGAGTGAGAGTGGTAGTGTATATGAGTGTGTATCTGCATGGCCACATGCACATTGTGTATATAAGGTTACACTTTGTGGTGTGTATATGGGAGGGAGAAAAAGGGAAATGCTGTAACAGCATACCACACACTTTGTGTGTAACCCACACCACCAGACAGCCCGTGAGGGTATGGAGATACAGTATGGCTCTGGGGTTAGGTAGGGAGCTGTACAGTATGTGTGGGGGCAGGAAGCGGCTCAGCAAGGCAAAGCCCTTCTGTCTCCCTGTCATCTCCTAGTGCCATTGGGGGTTGAAAGTGCCAGTGTGTGTATGTGTGTGAGTGATGCAGTGATGCGGGTGGGCGCACAGCCGAACGGGCACTTGACTGGCGCTGTGGCACTTAGCTAGCAAGTAGCTTCTGGCTTGGCGATGCTCCAGGTTAACTCGGCGTGCTGTGAGGTTTTTTGTATCCATGTGCGTTGGGTGATGTGGCACCAGATGCCACTCCATGTGCCCAAATCCTGTTGACATTTGGAGCGTGGGCAAGTGGGCACACAGGAAGGAAGCAGAAATAAGGAGGGAAATTTAATTATGATGAAACAGCAACCTCAGCAACTGTTGTAGTGCATGTTGTAGTTCACATCGACAAACATTTCGACACAGATAATAAAGTCTGGAAAGCTGGCAAATAAAGAGAGCAAATGGAACAAGGTTAAGGAATAGAGAAGAAGATAGGTCAGACAGTGAAAGTGAGGAGGGAAGCTGATTGAGAAATGGGCTTTTGTGTGAATACGTGGGGGGGGGGGGTTATTTGATTAACCAGGCTAGCGGGAGGAAGTGGGGATGATAGGGTGACAGGTTGATGCCAGATTTTCCTGGCATGGCCTTCACCCTTTTTCCTGACTGTGAGAAGAAAATGCTGGAGCAGGAGAGAGGGCAATCATAGTAAAGCAGGATGAAAAAGAGCCATATTCCAATAGAAGAGATAGAGGATGACAGTGAGTGCCAAAGAGTTGAGGAAAAATTGGTAACAAGGAGAATGACACTGGGATTCAAATAAAAAGAGGTTAGATGGAAAGGTGATTATTTCAGAAAGTGGCATGGGGTGAAAGAATAGGAGGTGCTAGGACTGAATTAAATTACATTTTTTTAGTACAACTCTCACACAGTCAACTTGCTAAATGTAGTTTTACTTTTTTAAAACTTAGTTCTGTCAGAATTCCATTTTCCCAAGGTGTTGCCACAGCAAAGAAATCTGCATATGTGATATAGCACAGATTTTACACTG
>VUQH01054316.1:0-11575 GCA_015106775.1 Etroplus canarensis | reverse complement strand
ATAGGCCATATGAGATAGAATGTAGAGGTTCATAAACTCAACTCAACAGAAAGAGAAAGAGAAATGGAATTACAGAGCAAGAAACTAAGGTGTATTCCTTTCCTGTCTGTGCATTTTCCCATCCTTCCCTCCATCCCTCTCTTTTTCTCCATACTTTAACCCACACCTGAACCTGTCAGCTCTGTATTGCAGAGAATTTTCCGGCAGCTCTTCGACATCTCACTCTCGCCCTGCCTGTCAAAGACCGCTGAGGGCAGAGAGAGATAGTGAGAGAGAGAGAGAGAGAGAGAGAGAGAGAAGATGTACTGATGAATCCTCTCATAGCAGAGAGTTCACCTCTCAGGTAATCCTATAAAAAGCCAAGGTGAGATGCTCCTCTGCCTCCCGCTCATTATAGCATCTTTATCCTGCACCGTAGCCACTGCTTTCCTCCTAGAAGTATATTGGGATTGTGGTGCATGAGGGGTGGGGAGTTGGGCAGGTTGGGGCAAAGAGAAATGGGAGAGGGAGACCTTCTCACTATGCACACAGTGCTTGCACGTTGCACCCACACGCGCCACATCTGTTAGACTTTTTTTTGTACCTCTCTTCTTCTTCTTCTTCTTCTTCTTCTTCTTCTCTCTCTCTCGCTCCCTCTCCTTCTTTTTCTCTTTCTCTTGCTCTGTCCCTCCCTCCTCTCCACTCCCCTCTCAGTTCCTTTTTTAATCTTTTATTCATAGCTTAGCAGGTGATGAAAAATTTATGCCCTGAGTCTGGCATTGAAATAAATGCAAAACGAAAACAGAAGCAGTTTATACTGACAGTCTGAATATCTCTATCTAGAACAAGGCTGTTCGCTGCAAATCAGGAAGCCTGGTGCTCTCCTGTTAACTCCGCTGTGTAAATGATGCTTTGTGGCTTCCTGTGAAGCCAGAAGATTAGTGTGTTTTGTTTTTCCCTCTACTCTCCTCTTGTCATCTTACCAGAGGGGAGGGAAGTGGGCACTTTTTTTGGGTACCATATCTCAAATCTGTTTTGTAACTCTCCGCCCATATCCACTCACCCTCCACCCACCCCCTCAAGCCCACCTTCTCACCCCCCCACTGACTTGTTTTCAGGTAGCCGATCAAAGTGGGCAAAGTGTTTGATTTGTTGTTTTATGAGATGGTTGTGTGTATTCACAGGTGTGTGGGTGTGTCTGTGTGTGCACTTCACTTTAGCTGAAGCTTTAAAGTCCCTAGACTGGCTTAAAAAACATATCCACCCACACGCGCACACACATACAGATACACACATACCAGTTGGCCCTTACGGCTTATAAGAAGGGACTGTGCCTCTCGTTGGAAGTATTATACAGAGGCTAACATTTCCTGCCAGCATTGGTATATTGCTGCTGTTGGTTTTGGAAGTGGTGTCCCCCACCTCCCCCTTCTCCATACTTCATTTTAAATCACTGTTTTATGAAACCTTACCAAGCAATCTGTAAAAAAACTCAATAAAAAAAACAGCTGTGTTAGTGAATGCATCATGCAAAAAGTTGTACAATCTTTACTGCACGATTGTGATCAAACGTGTGGAGAACTCACACTTTGTAACAGTAGGTTTGTGTTTGTGGGAGACCAACAGAGCACAGAAGAACATGCACATAAACATCACTGTATATGTGCGTGTATGCACACACTTGCATGTCTGTGTGTGCATATTTGGTGCGTTGTGAAGTCCTGCTGTCAGCTGTAATGATGTGTTGTGGTAGAGTGCTGAGAGCGAAGGGGCCAGCTTGGCCTCAGCAATGGATCTAACTACCGATCTGATATTCTCTGACAGCCAGGGAGTGGGAGAGAGAGAGAGAGTGAGAGAGAGAGAGAGAGAGAGAAAGAGAGATATGGAAAAGGGAGGGAGAGGAGAAAGACCTGATTTAGGGCAGAGAGGAGAGATGGCAAGAAGTTAGGGCCTAAAGAGAGAAAAATCAGTCAATGACATGAGAGCGATGAAGGACAAGACAGGGCTAAAATTATAGGGATCTGGCATTTCTCTGCTAATCTCTTCATGCTTATATCACATAGTTTGTTCTTGTACATGTTTTCATTTGGGCCACTGATATCAAAGCAAAAGAATGTTGCTTCTTATTCAGTTAAAATAGTTCATTTACACCAAGGCATATTCCTTTGGGAAATATCGAGGAAATTTTTGCACTAGTGTCCACATGTATTCTATCCAGTCGAGTTTCTTCTTGAGCATATGCATGGGTGTAAGTGTGTGTCCTTGGTCTTGCCCCAGTGCTACAGTGCTAGGCTTTGGCAGAGTATGGCAGTGTGTAGCAAGGACAAGTCACCCGGCAGTTAAATAAAGATATCTAATTGGCTACTTCATATTAGGGTCAGCAGCTGGAAAGTGAAGAGAGGTTCGTAGCACGCACTTTAACACGGTCATAATACGCACCTGTGTATACATATTTCATGCACATACGCTCACACTCATATACTCTCGTACACAAACATGCACGGCTCCTGAACAAAATTCAATTATTAATGGACTGATTGCTCAAGTGGAGCTTCTCTGGGAATCTGAACCTGCCACACTGAATAAAATAAAACCACTGCTTTACATTTTCATTATACCAAACCGTGTTTTAAATTGCAAATGCATCTCGGAAACCCACCGTTGCCCCTCCCTCCTTTGCTCCCTCTCTCCCCCCCTCTTCCTTGCTGTCTCACTACAGCAGCCCTCTCCACTTTTCATACTCCTCCTCTTTGTCCCCTTCCTCACCAGTTACATGTATCCATGCTTGTGCACAGACACATAGAGATACACTGGCACACATGTACACACACCAAGGCAGTAAAATGAGTGTGTGTGTGTGTGTGTGTGTGTGTGTACAACCACCATTAAGCAGTCTTATTAAAGAGAAAGGCTGTGTGTGTTCATGAGAGTGTGAGGAGTTGTGTGCATGAGGAAGTGCTTCTGGGCCGCGGCGGAGCTCCTTGCTTATTTGCAATCAGGTCAGACAGACAGCACAGCCACATACACCACTGTCACCTCCCTCTAGACTTCCCTCTCTCCTTCTCTTCTCTTCTCTTCTCTTCTCTTCTCTTCTCTTCTCTTCTCTTCTCTTCTCTTCTCTTCTCTTCTTTCCCCATCCCTCACTTCTACTGCTTTTTCCACACACCCCCCACAACACCCCCTTCTTCTGTGTTTTTCCCAGCACCAGTGAAATAGCACATTTTGTCAGGAGTTGGATATCTCAATTATCTCCTCGTAATACTGAGTACATTCCTCTTTGCCTCGCCAGCTCACTCTGTCTTTCTCTCTCCTGTGCTCCCACTCTTTTCTATTACTGCTCACCTTCCTCCTACATTTCCATTTTTAATTTATTTCTATATATTTCATCCTCACCTTGGTTGTCCTCATCCTTTCGTAGGTTAACTTGAAGCTGAAATATGATTTTATAATTCTCACTTATGTCCTCAAATGACAGTAGTTTGTAGTTTTCACATATGCTTTTTCATGTGAGTGTGTCCTTGTAGGATTATTATTTCAGCCCCGAAGGCCCAACTTTTATATGTATATCTTTATTTATCTGTTTGTGTCCCCATAATGTAGTGGTTTACAGATTTGCCTTACAAGCAAAAGGGCTCTGGTTCAATTCCAGGTAGGGACACAAGCCCCTCCCACCATGGAGGGTTGTGTCAGGAAGGGCATCCAGTGTAAAACCTCTGCCAAATTACCAACACAGATTAATACTGAATACGAGAGAGCAGCCAAAGGTGTATCTTTATTTTTCTGTTTGTTTTGTCACCTCCTAGATACTTAAGTATGAGTTTCCTTTGGTTAGCCTTTTTCTGTTTTAAAGCCTTGCTCTTACTTCTCAGCACCTATTTCCTCTTATGTTTATTCCAATGAAACTGCTGAAAATCTAATTTGCATGTCCTCCTGCGCACCAAGCAACATTTTTACCACAACGGACACACCTAACACCAGATGTTTACAACAGCAAAAGTGAAAGAAGTGTTGAGAAAAAAGATGTGGCCCTAAAAATCACTATTTTACTTTTTTGTCAGTCTAACTAGTGAGATGGAAATTTACATGAAACCGTAAAAAGACATTTACTTGCTTGTGCTTGGGGCACTTGTATCTCAATTTTGTCTCAATAACACAAGTCAGCGCTAACAGTACAATCACATCAGTATACGCTGTACATACATATAAAGCAGGTACCCTCTGTTATCTAGAGGTAATCTCTCCAAGGGACCTCACACAGCTGCTTTTCTTATGTTCCTGAAAGTTGTTTGTGCCTCTGTGAATTTATGTGTATGCTTGTGTGCATAATTATGTGTGCATGCACTCAGCACCTACACTTCTTTGAGTAGGTTTGCCAGTAAACATGTATGTGTGTGTGTGTGTGTGTGTGTGTGTGTGTGTGTGTGTGTGTGTGTGTGTGTACATTTGTGTGTGTGGGTGTGTGTGTGTGAGTGTGTGTGTGTGTGAGTGTGTGAGTGAGTGTGAGTGTGTGTGTGTGTGTGTGAGTGTGTGTGTGAGTGTGTGTGTGTGTGTTTGAGTGTGTGTGAGTGTGTGTGTGTGTGTGTGTGTGTGTGTGTGTGTGTGCTACATTTTTATGCATGTGTCCCTCGTTCCTTCTCTTTATATTCTCATATATTCTTACTGTTCATCTGTGTGTGTGTGTGTGTGTGTGTGTGTGTGTTTGACAGAGTGTGTAAGTGAAAGTGAGAGAGAGAGTGGTAGAGAGAGGCTTGTAGTGGTTATGGAAGGGGCACAGAGGCTCATGGGAGTTGTGCTAAGGGCCATAGTATCACTCCACTGTCTCTCAGGGCACATTGTTTATGCATGGGGCCACATATGCAGCAGGCTCAGGCACTCACTGCATACTCCCAGAGATACTGTGAGGCTGTATGTGTGTGTGCATGTGTTTGTGTGCATATAAATGTGTGTAGTGTATGCGTGCATGTAGGCCCGTATATGTTTTGAACTGCGCGCACATGATGATTGTGTGTGTGTGTGTGTGTGTGTGTGTGTGTGTGTGTGTGTGTGTGTGTGTGTAACAAAGGTTCCACCAAGATTACAGCCCACAAGCAGGACAGTGATCTCATCCCCTGGTCTCCATCTCTAATGTGTCAGCACCCTGCCGGCCATGTTGTTCACCTTCACATAGTTTCTCTCAGCTCTCTGGGAACCTGTTCCCACAAAAGCAGTACATCTTTGCATATGTATGTGGCTGTACTCTAGTGCATGTACACATGTTTGTTAGAGTTTTGTTTTGTGCATGTGAGTTTATGCAGTCAGACAAGTGGAAGGTCAAGTACTTGTGCTTGCTATCTCCTCCTTCCTTCTGCCTTCTCCCAGAGAGAAACAAGCTTGTGCCAGATGTCCTGTTAACATTCACCCCTCAGTCCTTCCTGATTTCTCCACCATTTGTTTTTCTTTCCATCCTCCTTTTTGCTCATTTAATTAACTTCTTCATCCAGTAAAAAATGACTGAGAGATGGGCTGTTGTGTGTATTCTGGTTTCTTAAACATTAATGAAAATATTACTGACTCAGCGTATAGCCACACTACCTTCTCTCCTTCTTCCCTATTATAAGATGAAGGTTTTGTGGCATGTATTTTGTCCTTTAGATAATGTTACACTAATGTCTTTGTATGTACAGTAAGTTACAAAAATTTATCAATTTCCCTAATTGCTTGTTCAAGATCACAGAGGGCTGGAGAATATGAGATAGTCATGGGGCATAAGGCTGGGTAGACCTTGGACAGTCCACAAGTCTATCACATGACTAACACTGAGAGACACCTACAACCAATTTAGAATCATCAGTTGAGTTATCATGCATGTGTTTGGACTGTGGGAGGAAGCTGGAGGACCTAGAGAGAACACAGAAAGGCCTCAACCAGTCGGTAGATTCAAACCCAGGGGTTACTTGCTGTGAGATGACAGTGCTAGCCACTGTGCCACCCAGTTATAAAGATGGGTTTACAAAAAAGAATTGGAGAAAGGTAAAGTTTTACCCTGGTGATCCATTTTCTTGCCAAATAGAGGCTCTTTTTATCCTATTTGATTGTTGGAATGCAAAATAAACCTATAGCTAATGTATCTTTTACAAAATCAACATATTATGGTATTAGAATTACAATCCCCCCATTTTATTGTTGTGATGTCTCATTTATTTTGTGAATTACTGTGTTTTAATGTCAACTAACACCACCACAATCTCAAAACTAGATGAAGTTAGAATTAAAATGACATTGACACTGACAACTAAAAAAGCTGAGACATTTTTTGTGCTAGCCTGAAGAGATACAACTTGTCTACAGTAATGTAGGCTAAAGTATAGATAATAATAAGGTGAGGACATTCTAAATATTTTATGTATGCATCCTTGAAAATTGATGCAATATGCCACCAAGTATTACAATGCTATTCTGAAACATCAGGCTAAGGCATTAAAGCCATAAATGTCACAGATGATGATTTGGCCCCTAAAAAAAGAGGCTATGAAATGCAGAAGTCATATCTGACGAGTCATATCTGAGCTACTGTACACTTGTCATAATTTGTCTGCCTCCCAGCCAAACCACATTTTGCCTTTTCATCCTGATAAATACTGTAGAAATTATCTGTGTATGTGTTGTACTGATGCTACAATGTATTGTGAATTGTCATTGTGTATTCTTTTCTGTATCTGTCAGGACTGGCTTTGAAAGAAATGTGTCATTGCATTCTTGACAACAAGGTGGCACTCTGCACTAAGACAAATCCCCTGAGGCTTTTCAATCCCCCCAGAGGACACCTTTATCCAGTGTTCTTCTGTGTGTGTATACATTGTTTGAATGTGATGCTACAAAGATGCTCTCTTTTCAAACTCTTTAAGGCTGTGATTTCTCTTCACAGCTTGGGAGAATCTGCCCCCTTGTTGGTGTGTGTGCATGTATGTTTGTATAAAATATATGATAAAATGAATTGCAAACAGTTACAATGAATATTATATGCTTGAGAAAAGTAAAGTTCAGCAGATTTGTAAATCAAAAGCATGGCAGTTGGGAATATGCTTACCCTTACATAGGCTTTAAAAAGTTTACCAGTTGAGTCAAATAAAGCATCTTTTTGGCTGAATTAATGCTGTGTAGTTGAAAACAGTAAACCAATCAAGTGTGGTTTCACAGAAATTAAATAATTAAATTTGACCTTTTTATAATATAACCCTCCTGAAGCTGATAAATTTTGGATAAGGATTTTAGGTCAAGTTTGAAAGACCTGTTTTATCAAGAAGAGTAAAGCATGAAGTGTGTGTGTGTGTGTGTGTGTGTGTGTGTCTGTGTCTATTGGTCAGTGTGTTGCTCCTTGTCTTTGACTGCAGAGCAATATCATCCAAAATCAATATCATGACTAGTTTTTACTTTCACCTCTTCTGATTTTAATCTTTTTTATAATACACTTACACTTCACAAATCAGTCTTATAAAATCTAAAAATGTCTCTATATTAAATGGAAATCCATTAATTTGAACCCCAAATAACCCTTAGCTAACATTCTATCATAAGAACACTCAGAATACTCTGGTTCTCTGCCGTCTTAAGTGTGTCAAACCGTGCATCTCTGCATGATACCTCTTTTCCACCCACGAGGAGCCAGTTCTGCCTTGATGTCTCTTATCAATCACCACACATTTTAAAATGTAGCGGGACAGAATGTTAAGTAGCTTTACCTATCAAAAGTTAAGTAATCATGATTCATTGGCAAATTTTTACACCAGCCCCTCCCATGGTGACACGATGGCATGGTGGTTAGCACCTTTGCCTCACAGCAAGAAGGCCCTGTGTTCAACTCCACTGATCAGCTGGGGCCTTTCTGCGTAGAGTTTGCTTGTTCTCCCCACGCCTGTGTGGGTTATCTCCAGGTACTGCAGCTTCCTCCAACAGTCCAAAGACATTCATGGGGTTAGTTTAATTTGAAAGTCTAAACTAGCCATAGGTGTTAATTGTTGTCTGTTTTTCTGTGTTAGCTATGTGATAGACTGGTGACTTTTCCAGGGTGCACCCCACCTCTATGGCATCTGGAATAGGCTCCAGCCCCATCGTGACCCTGAATTGGATAAGCAGAAGAAAATGAATGAATGAGCCCCTCCTATACACACTGTTGTCAGTGGTACAAAACTTTGAGAATTTTGTTGTGCTATGCACTAGTCTTTTTCAGTAAAAGTGCATGGAACAAGTTAGAGATTGGGACTGCCACCATTTGATTAAAAAGAGGAACCAGAGTAATAATTTTGTTACAGTATTTACATCCGCCCATCCATTTTCTTCCTCTTATGCAATGCGGCGTCACATGGTGGCTGGAGCTTATCCCATCTGTCATAGTGTGAGAGGCAGGGTGCACCGTTGACAGGTCGCCAGTCTATCGCAGGGCTAACACAGACAGAAAGAATACAAGTTTCACACCTATGGCCAATTTAGAACCACCAGTCAATCATGCATGTCTTTGGACTGTGGGAGGAAGCCAGAGTACCCAGAGAGAAGCCACAGAGGCACAGCAAGAATATGCAAGCTTTATACAGAAAGGATCCAGTCAGCTGATGGATCCAAATCCAAGACCTTGTTGCAACAGCGCCAACCATCGCCCCACTGCGCTGTAGTATCACATATACCATTAATTTCTGTATTTTTTCTGTATCATGGTATAGATAAGGAAACCCACACAAC
This sequence comes from Etroplus canarensis, assembly GCA_015106775.1. Taxonomy (NCBI): domain Eukaryota; kingdom Metazoa; phylum Chordata; class Actinopteri; order Cichliformes; family Cichlidae; genus Etroplus; species Etroplus canarensis. Next base: position 2,884 of record VUQH01054316.1, on the reverse strand, counting down.
TAACAGCTTTTTCTGCATTCCCATGTCTGCAGTGGCTTCTGCTCCAACACTAGGCTGGCTAAACTTGTCCTCATTTTCGTTAATAGTTGAGTTACATCAGTTATACATGCTGAGATACTGAGCACATACTAGCTGGCAGCAACTTTTTACCAGTAAGAAAAACTTTGATGTGATGATGTTATTCTTATTGGGTTAATTAGAAAGCCAAAATAAATGTATTAACTATATTTGTGTATGTGTGTTTGTATGTGTGTGTTTGTGCATGCATGTGTACATGTGTACATGTATATGTGTGTGTACATGTATGCACATGCCACCTCCTATCTAAGCGCAGGCCAGGTAGCAATGTGTGAGGGTGCTGTTCTTACTGGAAAGAGATCACTGGCAAATGTGCCCGGAGCCATCTGCACCAGACCTCAACTGCAACATCTGTGATGCTCATTCACAAACACACACACACACACACACACACACACACACACACACACACACACACACACATACACATACACACATACACTGCCCCTTATGATCCCTAGAGGAGTATACACTTCTGTGTTGTCACACTGCTGTTATGTAGCTGTCATAAACTGAGCATATGGTGCCAACCCTTCCCCCCCAAACCTTAAGGCCCAACGTCAGATGTGACAAGCTATGTAGAATTAGTCTCAATTCTTCCTCGTAATAAAGGGTAGTTATTCACATTATGTTGAGGTCACTCTCATAGCAACTGTCAAATTAGTGTGCATTTTGATTTGATTGCCCAACTACGTGCAGGGAGAGGCAATGATGAGTGATTTTCAGCCTGCACTTCAATAAAGGCTGATTCGTAATGGCTATGTTGAGTTTCGTCGATGGTTGAGGTCATCCAAAACTTGTTCTTACACACACACACACACACACACACACACACACACACACACACACACAAACATACACACAGTGTGATTATTGTATGTTAGAGCATGCAGCTGATAACAGATGTGTTCAGTAATTTATATCTTACTTAAAACTCAGTTGTTGACACATCAGTACAGTAAATACAGCTAGAGCAACTGGACTGTATATATAACTGACTGATGTGAGACATGAATTGAATATGTATTTTCTTACATTGGATATATTTGGAGCTCTCGTTTTAGTACAAACTTTATATTTCAATGTGGGTTTTATTTCAGGAAGAAACAAATACATACCTTGATTTATGAGCAAGTTGCAATAAGAATCAGACCCAAAATGATCTAAAAAAAAACTTTTTGGCTAACACATACTAAGGTTTCAGTTTCTCACTAACTTTGTTTATTTTTTCAAATCTGTATAGTGTAGAATGTAAGCTCTGTTGAAAAGCTACATCAGGAAAATGGCTTTATACATGATTTTCATAACATTGCAAAATTTATTTTTCTTATTGTCAGGTTGTTGGTATGAGCCACCTGCATTGACCCACAAAGTACTAAAAGCCTTCTTTCTGTTCCACTTGTAAATATTATGTATATTTCAGTCGGTCCTAATGGTATTTGTGTGTATGTGAGGTGGCCAAGGGGATATAGTAGATTGTCAAACAAAGACTAATCACTTTGCTGTTGTGATGATTGCACATGAGGGTTAACTTCTCTGTTCCCTTAAAGATTGATTTGTCGACAACCAAGAACCATTGTCAGATGTTTCCATCATTTTTACTGTGATCACTGTTATACGACATTATTAATGAATAAAAAGCTTTTGATTGCTCTCTGGAATCAAACTTAGCTACAGCTGCAGAAGCAGAAGAAGCAGTTGTTGTCATTTCTAAATGTCTGCTTTAAAAGCTGTAATCTTTTTGTAATATAGCTATTTTCACCATTTCACTTTTAGGTTCCCTGCCACTTACTAAACTCTTAGCTGACTTCAGTGGTTGTGAGAATTTAATAAATCTTCCTTATGCCTATATTGCCTACTCACCAGCAATCTTTCATTATCAGTCATTTAGAATCTGGAAAAAACAGTCTCTAGTAAGGATGTTTAATAATTTTTTCCCTGATCTCAATCCCAGTCATTTTTTATTAAACATCTGTTAAGACCCAATATGGTATACAATCCTCTAAAAAAGCATGACACTGCGCATAGTTAAACTAGAGACAGGCTTCATTAGAATTTGTAAAACTAACCCAATTTAGGCATGATATCCTTGGTACGGTATATGGACAAAGGTATTGATCCACACCTCTTAATAGTTGATTTCAGGTGTTTCATTCAGTCCCATTGCCACAGATGTATAAAATCAAGCACCTGGCCATGCAGTCTGCCTTTTCAAACATTTGTGGAAGAATGGGTCATTATAAAAAGCTTTCTGAATTTGAGCGTGGTACTGTAATAAGATGCCATTGCTGCAAGTCAGCTCATAAAATTTCTTCCCTTTTAGATATTTCACAATCAGTTATACTTGATGTTATTGTAAAGTTGGAGTGGTGTAAAGCACACCAGCACTGGATTCGGGAGCAGTGGAAACGTGTTCTGTGGAATGACGAATCCCACTTCACTATCTAGCAGTCTGATTCAATGGTCTGGGTTTGGCAAATGCCATGAGAACGTTACCTGCCAGACGACATTGTGCCAACTATAAAGTTTGTTGCAGGAGAGATAATGGTAATGCTGTGTGGTTGTTTTCTGGGGTTGGCCATGGCCCCTTAGGTCCAGTGAAGGGAAATCTTAATGCTTCAGCTTACCATGACATTTTGGACAATTCTGTGCTTCTAACTTTGGAAACAGTTCGGGGAAGGCTCTTTTCTGTTCCGGCATAACTGTGCGCCAGTGCCCAAAGAGAGGTCTGCAAAGGCATGGTTGGATGAGTTTGGTGTGGAGGAACTTGACTGGTCTACACAGAGCCCTGACCTCAACTTTACTG
>VUQH01054314.1:2666-37189 GCA_015106775.1 Etroplus canarensis | reverse complement strand
TATGAACGCTGTAAAATGTAGCCCCCATTTTCTTTCTTCCTCCCCCTGCTTTTTCTTAAAATTGTTTTTTATTTATTATTTTTATGTATTTATTTTTTAATTTTTTTGTTTTTTCTTAATTTATTTTTATTTATTTATTTTTTATTTTTTTATGATGCAAGTGTATGCAGTCTGTGTGTGCAGTGGGTATATGTATGTATGTGTATATGTTATGTGTTTGTGAAATAATTTTGAAAAAGACAATAACCATATTGGCAAAAAAACAAAAAAAAAAAAGCAATTGGGCAGATGTTTTACACTAGATGCCCTTCCTGACACAACCTTCGATTGTGAGAGGGGCTTTTGTCCCCACCTGGAATTGAACCAGGGACCTTTTGATTGTAAGGCAAGTGCACAAACCACTATGTTACAGAGGACACTCCAATAAGATAGCATTTTTAATGAACTAGTAAAATGTCGACTTTCAATGTTTGATATGTTTTCTATGTTCTTTTGTCGATAAAATATCGGTTTATGAGATTTGTAAATAATTGCACTGTGCTTTTATTTAGGTTTTACACAGCATCCAGATGTTTCTGAAATTGGGGTTGCAAAAATTGAACAAAACAATAAAAAATACAAAGATTCATTTCAACATAACTAGTTTGGTGTAACATTGCATAAATACTGTAAATATCTACTGTACCCCTGTCTTCTTGTCAGCTTTCTGGACGGTATATCCAGTGATGTCTGTGTTGCCATTATCCTTGGGAGGAGTCCATTCCAGAGCAGCATTGAATCCCCAGGAATCCACCAGCTTTACACTAGTAGGAGGTCCTGAGCGTTCTGAGGAGACACATTACTGCAAGTATTACAGTAATACAATCACAATGAGTATAATTCTTAAAGAATGAAAGATGTTTACTCTAAACAATAAAAAAATCAAACATAAATCTTATATTTCAACTGTAGTGCCCATAAAGCCAGGCCATACATTTAACAGCAGTAGCTGACATAAGGCTCAAATACATCTTTGTTAGAAATGTCATTTATGATGGCCAAAGCTTTGAGTATGCCATAAGTCTTAAAGCCAAGAAATCAACCAAGAAGTCAACAAGTTAGCTGCATAACCAGATGAGCCAATCTTACAGGAAGGCCTAAACAAATCAGCATTTACATGCTTTTGTGTGTTCATATAGGTAAATGAGTGCCTTGTGTGCAGTGTGTGACTCACCCACAATCTGAAGGGCTATTGTGGCTTTGTCTTCAAAGCTGTCCACTTTTACTGTCATCTCATAAACACCAGAGTCCTCCCTCTGAGCACTGCGGATAAAAATGATGCTGTCCTTGTCACTGTTCCTGATATTGACCCTTTTGGTATCCAAAGGCTGACCATCCTTAAGCCAGGACACTGTTGGTTTGGGCTTTCCCTGAGGAGATGAAAAAAATAAGGGCATCATGCAAAGTAAACTGAAGTGATTGATGTTTGATCTGTCAGCTGTTCATGTTTTTTCATGGACTGAAACTTACAATAAATGGGATGAGCAGGTTGATCTGCTCTCCAACTTTCTTAACACAGCAGGATCTGAGATTTCGGGGTATGCGGATCTTGGGACGGTCTGAAAAGTCAAGTCAAGCATGTTTATCCTTTGAATCATCAAAGTTCTATAGTCTGAATGACTGATTTGACTTACTGCATATGCTGCTAAACTATAAGTAACTTTACCTGGACAAGTAATAAATCATCCGCTTGCTAACAATGTGCAGTCTGCATGGTGTATATATGTCCTGTTAGAGCCTTCAAAGTGGGGTCACAGATGCACAAAGTGGCAGGTCAATAAGACCTAAATATACCAGCCACTGCTTGGCCAAGCCTACAAGAGAACATGACTGAAGTAGCTAAAATTAACCATCAAGTTGATTCATGAGGTCTAACCAAGAACTAAGAAAAATAATCCTAAGAGTTGTGATAGTGAAGCTGATGGCATAAATAAAAGAAATTCATCAGTTTGTTGTTTTAATACTTCTTGGTTTGAACCCTTAAAATGTGATGATTGCTTTTTCTCAGTCATAATTCCAGATTGAACATCTTGGACATGGGCTGATAACTGGACAAAACCCTCCCCAAAAAAACAAAACAAAAAACCCCCAAAAAATTCAAGTCATTGACATGGGTGAATGCTATACAATAAAAAACAGATAATCAAAGATTTAAAAAATGGTAGCTGCAGTTACTTGCACTGAAACTTCCGTATTTTTTTTTCATTTCAATATACTTCCTCAAAAACAAAAAAAAATTAAAGAACGTCTCTGTTCATTCAGATGTGACTCAATCTAAAACTTGAAATTCAGTCACAGCACATCAAACTCAGGCCACCTTTTGAATGTTTATGTCCACTGTCACTGTTTGTTCAGGAACTGAAAACAAGGACATAAGAAAAGTGAACAAAGCCCCTTTTTTCTCAAGAAAAGTGCACTATCTAGGCAGAGAGGTGAAAGAGGAAGACCCTGAAAATAGTGGCTCCTAAAATAGCATTACTGACAAGAAAGTCTTCACATTATCCCTCACATCGTCCCCAACAAAGAGCAAAAAGATGTCAACACTGACTAAAGAGGTGCAACGTCACATCTAGAAAAAACTGCAACAAATGCTTGTAGGCTCCTGCTGGGAATAAAATCAAACAGGTGAAACTGTATCATGGTTGAGACTGTGTTAGACATCTAGATGGCTCCATGGTTGGCTGGTTTCCTTCATGCCAAGTGCTAAGTATCAGGAACAGCATCACTCAAATGTTTCTGCATAAGCAGCAAATGTCTGAAAAGCCCTCTGGGCTTAGAGGATAAATAAAACCACCAAGCTTCTGCCCTCCCTCACCTCTTTCACCCCACTGCAGTTTCTCCTCATCCACTTAAACTGTCCTATCTCACACCCCATCAACCTCCATCTTCTTCTAGCTATAACCGTGTTCACATCTTCTAACTCCATTGCACCAACTCTAACCAGGTGTCTTGCCCCCCCGTCCTTACATTTATCACCCTATCATTGCTACTCAGGATCTGGCTTCTGGGACAATCATTTCCCAAGAAGATCAGGGCTGTCTCCAGATTTGGCTCAAACAGTAATCCTTGCTAATCAGCACACTTCCCAGCAATGTCCAGAAGTGTTGCTGGTATTATGGCATCCAGCAGCCAACAAGTCCCCCTGTAAGCAATCTATAATCTGCCATTGTCTCTGGATAAAGTGTCTTTGTGGGGGGCTTTCAGCATATGTAGGACAGAGTGTCTTCATCTAAAGCTTGTATGTGAGGATGGGTGTCTGGTTCGGACAGCATGTGGATGACACTCAGCTGAATTTAACCCGAACAAGCCACCCAGAATCCGTCAATTAGGCTCATGTTTCTCCATCCAGGAAATACGCCTAGAGACAGTAAGCTGTGTTTCTGAAAGTGGATAACTGGGCCACGTCAGCTGAGGTCAACTCTACGTCAGTGTGAGCGCTGATGGAAAATCTCAACTCCAGACAGTAAACCAACATTGATTTAAATAAGAATACAGACATTTTTTATGATGATTTTAAAGTCTCATGAACTGACAGTGCCTGTGTATTTTTGAGCTACACATCTTAATGCACAGTAGTATAACACAAATAGAGGCAGAAATTTGTAATCACATTAAAGCAATAGTTACATTTGGGAATTTTACAAGGAAGTAATAACAATAAACCTTGCAAAAGATTTTCCCATTTTAACAAAAAACCATTGGTCTAATAGGAAAGAATAGAAGTATTACAGAGTAGACCTCACAGTAGCCTCATTACTTTATGGTACTGACCAATATCAGTATAGGAGTATGGAAATCTAAAGTACTCAAACTCAATATCAAGTGTCCGATAAGACTTGTTGAGCTATTTACTTACATTGTTTGAGAACTTTACAGATTTTAATTTCAAATTTACATTTTTTTCCTGTATCTGGTTCAATCATTGAAACCATAATCTTTTCTTTACATTTCACCATAAAGGTGGACTAAATTGGGTTTTAAAGATAAGAGGCTATTTTGAGTCAGCAGAATTTTGAAATAACTGTTTTTATCCTTAACCCCCATTAAATGACCATTAAATGACCATTTAATCCAGCTACTGCAACTCTATACAACTCGCAATGCAAAAAAATATGGCACAAAAATGCTGCATCCATTATTAGTTTTAGTAGTACTAGGCAGACTCTTCAGGCAATGGCCCATTTGTCTGAAAACATAGCTTTTTTTTTAAATTACTGGCTTGTAATTACCAAATCCCAGATTTTATATTAGGCTCCACTTGAGCACAGCAGTACTTTGAATCAGCTGCTAACTTCGGTATATTCACATGGTGGTAGCGCTAATAAAATGATGTTTAGCAGGTATAATGTTTACTGTTTGTATATTAATATTTGCTACTTAGTACTAAACGATGCTCATTTGAGCCTGATGCAAATTTTATTACTTTTTCATTTTGTGAGTAAACTTTGACTCAGTGATAAGTAAAGAAATACTATTTTACAGTTTTTAAATGTGTCCACCAAATTGCCATGGGAATATATTATCCTCCTGAGAGCCTGCATTCTTACAAGAGGACATTACATTTGGCTTTTCTGCATCTTATACTTCATTTTTGGTCAACATAGCCCTGTTGCATAACATAGATCTCCCAAAAAACCTTGGGTCTCAGGAGGTTAAGAAAGATTTTAGTCTAGACCAAAGTCCAACATTTGTATCTCAGGAGCCCCACTGCTGCAAAGGCTGCAAATGTTACTGTTGCCAAAGTGTAAATTCTTAGAACTTATTCTTAAGTTTACCTATACTATAATGGCCTTGGACCATACCTGTGTTGGACAACAGGACAACTTGGTCAGCAGTGTCAAAATGGCAGTGAGGCTTCAGTGACCAGGCTAGCATGAATGAACATGACTACAGACGATTCATTAATTTAAATGATAATCTTATTTAATCATCCTGTGATTTTTACAATTTTCCTAGGTAGATGTTAAAATTAACTGTTTATAGGTCTTTATGCTAACTGAGTAAATTTTATCATTATTTAATATTTGTGTGCCTTTACATACCCCTTGGGACACTATAAGGCCGAGTGTATGGACAAAAGTATTGGGCCACACCTCCTCAAGTGTTTCATTGCAACAGAAGTATAAATTCAAACACCTAGCCATGCAATCTGCCTTTACAAACATTTATGAAAGATAAGGCAATTCTAAAGAGCCACCGTTGCTACAAGTCAACTGGTGAAATTTTTTCCCTCCTAAATATTCCATAACCAACTATAAGTGGTATGATTGCAAAGTGGAAGTGTTCAGGAAATACAGCAACTAAACCATGCAGTGGCAGACCTTGTAAAGTTACAGAATGGGATCACTGAGTGATGAGATGCATAGTGCATAAAAGTCAAACACTCTGCTGACTCAGTAACTGCAGTGTTCCAAACCTCCTCTGGTATTAACATCGGCACAAGAACAGTGACTGGAAGTTTTATGGTAGGGGTTTCCATTGCCGAGCAACTGTATGTGAGGATGGAGTGGTGTAAAGCACACTGCCACTGGACTCTGGAGAAGTGCAAATGTGTTCTGTGGAGTGATGAATCACACTTCTCTATCTGGCAGTATGATGAGCGAGTTTGGCTTTGTTGAATGCCATAAGAGCATTGCCTGCCTGACTGGACTGTGGCACCTGTAAATTTGGGTGGAGGAGGAATAATACTATGAGGTTGATTTTCTGGGGTTGGCCTGGGCCCCTTAGTGAAGCGAAATCTTTGGACTTTCAGAATGAATGGAGTTTGCAAGCTGGGCCCTCTTGTCCCAACACCAGTGTCTGCCCTCACAAATGCCCTTCTGCACGAATGGGCAAAAATTCCCACAGACACACTTTAATTCTTGTACAAAGCTTTCCTGGAAGAGTAGAAACTGTAATAGCTACAAAGAGGGCACCAACTCCATATTAATACATATGGATTTAGAATGGAATATCATAACAGCTCCTGTAAATGCAATGTGTAGGTTGCCCAATACTTTTGTCCTTACATAGTTTATTACATTTGAAGTACATAAGTACTTCATTGTCAACAGGCACATTTTTAGACATTGAAACGTTAAGGTAGTTCATTCATTTTTCATTATTCATTCATTCAATATATATAATCTTTCTGCAATTTGATTAATATTTTTTTTGTATGTATAACATTACAGGAACATTATGTATATTTACAGTGTACCATTCGTTTTTAATGTCAATGAGCAATCTTGACTGAAGATGTGCGTACATGCAAGTGAAAGCATGATGTACAGCTAGTGAAAGGACTTGTCAGCACCTGTGTGATTTATGTGCCTATATCAGTGCAATCCATCCGAGGCACCAGCAGTTAATACCACCTCTACCTCACTGGTTGTAACATGAGTATTTTAAGGATAGGTCATAAGTTACAACTATCACAGAGCTTCTGATAAAGAGTTGGAGACAGTCATTTCACAAGGTGCCTTCACAGCAGTGAGAAGCTTAACTGCAGGGACTCGGTACAGGACATTTTGTTCACAACTGGGGGGTCTATTTTCTATGTAAATTCTCACAGTAAAATAGAAATTCCCTTGTACAGAGCATGCAAGGTCCTTTGGCTCCTTCTCCTAAAAGAATAATGTTATGAAATATAGGAACACATGTCTGAAGAAGCTGTTAATAACTTGGAAGAACGTTATACAGTTTTAGAGTTGGTTTGACACCCTCCATAAAGACTAGCTTATAACTGAAGTTAGGTGTGTTTAGCTCTGCATTCTTTAAACAGAGTGGTTTTCCTTGAAGCCAACCCTTTATTGTAAGCGGCTTGCTGTACAGTTTGAGAAATGACATTGGCGGCTACTCACTGGCAATTTCACGGATTGGCACAGGCTCAGTGAGTGTTCCAGGTTCACTGCGGCCACCTGGGTTTACAGCCACCACGCGGACACGCAGCAGGTCACCCGCTGTCAGATTCTTGATGGAGTACCGGTTAGCTGGGGTCAGCGCCTCATTAGCTACAATCCAGTCTGTTGCTGTGGGAAAACCAAGTATCTGTGTTAGTGAGAGGCTTTTAGTGTAGCTTTTCCATCTCATGATAGTTTGAAAAGTGTGCAAATTATATTGCAGAGACAGCTTTACCTCCTGATATGTTTTTTTTATTTCTCCAAATGTTAGTGGGAGATGTTAAGTGGTTTATCACCTGTCAACACAAGTTTACAAACAACCTGCCCATAAGAAGTACGCTTTGGCCACCATGCTGAAATCTCAGAAGGCATGCCGTCATCTGAGCAAACGAGCACTTCTAAAAGTGGTGTCAGGAGATACAGCGACAGCCGGTGAACTGATGCCTGCCGTATACGGCCTGGACCCAGCTATGAGTCTATTTGCCCTCTGACACTCTGGGGACAGGTGCAGCCTCACAGTCTCACATACATGCACACACATATGCAAACTTACTTCCATCCTTGCAGTACTCAACGGTGTATCCGTCCAAGCCTGAGTCTCCAATGGTCTCTGGTGCCTTCCATTTAATGGTGAGACTGCAGTCATTAACATCATCTACAGACACATCCAGGGGAGCACTGGTGGGGACTGTTAGAGGTGTAGTGCAGAGGAGATTGATAAAGCATTCTTAAAATTGACAACAGAAAGATGCGCATAAATAAAACAAAAAAAAAATGCTCATATGTTAGGATAATTACCCAGGTACTTTATATTCTACGGCATATTTATGTATAGGGTTGAAACACAGTTATTTTTATTGATAAATATTTTGGTAGTTTTTCAGTTAGACAATGAAAAAATCTTTCATAATTACCTAATGCCTTCCTCTTCATGGTGTTGTCAAATGTTTTATTTTGTCCACATTTAGTATTTAAGTGTTACATTCGGCCTCTTGGGCAATTAATAATTACATGGGCTTAGCTTTCAAACCAGTTTACTGTTCTGGATATTTATCGTTTATTATGATATCAGTTTTGTATCAACTTAAGTAGGATTGCAAAATTTAGTTGCACTATTTGGACAATCAAATATCTTGATACACTATGTGGAAAAAAGCATTGGGCCACCTACACATTACACCTACAGGAGCTCTTATGACATTCCATTCTAAATCCACAGTCAACATTATAGGGGTGGTCCTTCTTACAGGTATCACAGCTTCAGCTATTCTAGGAAGGCTTTCTACAAGATTTTGGAGTGTGCCTTGGAATTTTTACCCATTCATCCAGAAGAGCATTTGTGAGGTCAGACACCAATGTTGGATGAGCCGGTCTGGCTTTCACTGTCCGTTCTAGTTTATCCCATAGGTGCTAAGAGGGAATGAGATCAGGGCTCTGTGAGGCTGGCCAAGTTATTCCGTACCACACTGATCTAGCCATGCTATGGATCTTGTTTTGTGCACTGGGGCATACTTATGCTGGTACAGAAAACGCCCTTCCCCAAACTGTTCTCACGAAGCTGGAAGCAAAGAAATGTCTAACTTCACTTGAATGATGGAGCCCAGGCCAAAGCCAAATAAACAACCCCAGAGCATTATCCCTCTTCTACCAAGCTTTACGGGTGGTACATTGCAGTTAGGCAGGTAATGGTCTCCTGGGATTCAATAAAGCCAGACTAATCCATCAGACTGCCAGACAGAGAAGTGTGAGTCATCACACCACAGAACATTTTGGCTAGATGCTTGATTTTATACACCTGTGGCAGTGGTACCAAATGAAACACTTACATTCCACAACTAAGAGGTGTGTCCCAATGCTTTTGTCCATATATTGTATTTTAAAGCAAAACTGTGAAATATGTGTCACTAACAGCTTTAAAATTAGAATATTTGTCAGTTTTCTTTACATACAAGACACATGGAGCAATGTCGCTGATTTTAGAAGATTAATGTTCAGTTAGTCCCTGTCACAATAGCACTAATTGGGTGTAGAAAACAGGTCCAGATGTTGGTGTTACCTGCAGGAGGTGGTAGTGTGGGGGCTTTGGGTGGCTCCTCAACTACAGCAGGTTCTGCTGGAGCAGCTAATGTTACAAAAAAGCAGGGACAATTATGTTTTTAGAAACAAGCAAAAAGCACAGATATCCAGAGCATCTCTTCCATACATACAGTGATATTTAAACCTATAACTGTCTAAAACATTTAACAATTCCACTGCACAGGAAAAGTCATAAGGTAGTCATTTTTGTTTCCAGCACCAATTTTGTATTTTGTAGCTGAGAAGTAATGTCATCTGTAGTGGTTTGTGTTTACCGTCTGCTGGAGCATCTGCAGCTGGGTCAGCGGTACTGTCTTCAGTGGCGGGAGCAGCAGCTAGCATTAAAATGCCATCAGGGAAGTCAATTAGTGATGAACATTTTGACATTACTTATGCAATCAGTCAGTTTCTAGGTAATTCATACTCCACTGAAGCAAGCAGCAGGACAGAGTAGTGAGGAGACAGCTTTGTGAATTCATAGAAAGAATTGACTCATAAGGGCAAGTAGAGAGACATATGCACTAAACATATAACCACGCTTGTTTACAATTAGAAATGGGTAGCGGTGCGCAGTGGAACACAAATATACATCTTGCATTACAGCTTGTGCATATTTGTGGATCACCTGTGGTGTAAGTTTCCTCTTAGTATGAGCTGTTAAATCTGCTCCTTGCTCTGTCATATTGGCATCAATGAAGGTTAGCAGTTACATGTCAAGGTAAAAACAGTCTCAGCATTTATATTAAACCCACTGGGTTTTTTTTAAACCATCAAAGTCTACTGAACAGTATCTCTGGACCAGGGAAAAGGAACACCTTCTACATCACAGTGTGTGAGAGAAAGAAACAAAAGCAGTTGTGCATTAACTACCAAGTTTAGTGGTGTATGTATTACTGGTACTGCGATTTAACCATCATATATTCCATGTTCATTTCCAGTCCCTGCAACATGCAGCACTTGGATGTCAGCTGATTGAATTAATGGACATAATTTGGTCATTAATAGCAAAGCAGTTTACAGCTGCATAAATGGTGGAAGATGGTGTGACACACCGTAGTTGATCCAGGAGAAAAAGTGAAAAAAATGGTCTTTGGTAATTTTTACATCACTGAAGTTCAGGAAAGTATAATAACTTCCAGGTATAACAATTTAAAGTCCTCTATAGTTCCATTTTGATCTAATTTACAAAGTTTCAACTGCATATGAACATTAGAAGGAACACGCACAGACTTCATTTTAAGGCTGATTTAGACTGTAACTAGTGATGCATTAGCTTTGGTTTCACTTAGCACAGAGGCTTGTTCTATGCTGCATGTGCAGTGAATTGGGGTGAAGTGTTGAACAAGAGTCAGAGGATTAGATTATGGTTTTGCAGAAAATTAGTCACGGTATGTTTGAAGTCACGCTGAAGTTTACAGATTCTAGTGAAACTGGGTAGACTGAGTTCCACTCTGTTCGTGCATAGCATCAAAATGTAATTTAAATGCCACACATTTTTATACTACCTATTTCCAAAAAGCTGGCACACTAAAATATAAAACACTAGGCAGTTAATTGCAAATAAACACTATATTTAATTTAAGACAGTCCAAAGACAACATATCACATGTTAGAAATGAGAAATCCCGCTGCTTTGGGAAAATCTGTGCAAACACCTGAAAAAGCATCTCCCAGCTAATAAGCAACAGGTCAAACACATGATTAGGTTTCAATATGGACATCCCAGAGAGCATGAGAGTTCGACAGTTAAAGGGGGACAGAAGACTGTGTAGATAATACAAATATGCAAGGGACTAGGGGTTGTTATCATCTATAGTGGAAGCAATTATTACAAGATTTAAAGAATCTGAAAAAAAAAAATCTATGTATGGGACAAGGCCAAAAAGCATAACCGAATGCCCATGACCTTTCTTTTCTGTTATGGTTGGGGTTAGAAAAAAACTTTGTCAGGGAACACAGTTTGCCACTGCATCCACAAATTTAAGTTTGAAAGGAAAAACAAGTTCCTGAAATTCAGTCATCATCTTCGAGCCTGGGCCTCTAGTCTGTGGTCTGATGAACTAAGATTTGAGTTTTTTGAGAGTTAAGGCCATCTCTTTGGACCAGAGATCCAGCTTGTAAGCAGTGTCCGTGATAGTTTTTGGATAAAGGCTGAAAAAAAAAAATTTTTTGGCGCAACATACAGTATGTGGCCATCCAGACTACATCCTTTTCAGAGAAAGCCCTATTTATTTCAGCAAGCTGATTCCAAACTACATTTTGCTTTTCATATTACTGCAGCATGACTCTGTATTAAAGGTTCCCATCTGGCCATGCCTGCAGTTCAAATCTGTCATCCACTGATAACAAAAAAGTATGACAAAGGAGTTCTAAACTGTTAAGCAACTGAAATTCTCCATCAAGCAAGAATGTAAGAACGCAAGTTTCCAATCCCAGAGTGTTGTTAAAGAGGTGATAGAATAAGCTGGGCCTTATTGAACTGTTTTTTTATTATTTAATTTAGCTGGAATTCACATTCAGAAGAAATACTGTTACATTTGCACAGTTTTTACTACTTATTTCTAGCAAATTACTACATGAAGTTTTTAATTTTCCACAGCATGACAGCTTTGTGAAAAGAGGGGTCACATTTTTATTCTAATACACTGCTGGAGTTTCAAGGCTGTGTGCCAACTTTGCTCAAGGCAGCTCCTTTTTATGTCTTGAGTTGCTTGCAATAATCAATCTGTGGATTTAAGTCGCTTCAAGTCTGCTACACAGTTAAACATCACAGCTATCCTCGCATAGTTATGGTTAGTAAAGCACTCCAATCCGTTTCCAATGAAGGTTTTCATGCTTATTAAGATACCCGGAGCGCTGCCTTCAGCAGCAGGGCTGTCTCCTGCCGGGCTGGCGGCAGACGCTTCACCCTGGGCTGCAGGAGCTGCCTCAGCAGGTGGAGCTTCTGCAGGTGGATCCTCGGCAGGTGGCGCAGACTCAGGTTCCTTCTCGGCAGCCTTCTTGGCTGGAGACTTCTTGATAGGTGCAGGTTTGCTTGGCATCTTGCTGGGGAAAGTCAAGCCCTCCGGATGAGACGCTATATATAGTAAGGGTTGGTGGACTTGTAGGCTGCTCCACCCATCCTATGATTTCTACACCCGCCTCCTCCTTTAGTCACATCTTAGTTGATAATTAGTTAGGTATGGAGAAAAATGGCGTCCTTAAATGTCTATAAAACACAACAGCTAACAGACAAACATAATTAAGAGCAAAAAGCCCCGCAAATAGATAAAAGTTGCCTTTCTACTTAATTGACAATTGTAGCTCATTAGCGCCCCCCGTGGATAACAAAATATAAACAACAGGTAGTGATGTGATGAATGGCATGACTTTATTGTAACACTTGCTCAATGTTAGACATATGGGGTTTAATATGGTTATAGAGACATGCCATACAACCATTTCTGAGCCCACTTTTAAACCAAGTGCTCACAACCACAGAGGATGCTCATTTTCTGCATACAGGGGCCAAGCTTTTTCTTAGATCTCTCTTTAAGTGATTGTTGTCGCAGATGCAGTGACTATTTACAGTGTTTACAATAATGATATCATGTACAAAAGAGAAAAAAAGAAGTCTTTACAAATATTTGCATAAGAAAAAAACAAATGTCTGCTCTTAAAAACAACACAAAAAGAGGAAGATATCCAGTTATTAAAAACCCCTCCCATGATAAGGTTTAAGTGTGGTAGGTCCAATGAAAGAAAACTTTGGGAACACATCAGGGATACATGCATCACCAATAAATCTCCAGGCTTTTATACGTTCTTACACAGCTTCCCACCTTTCAGGCAACTCCTCAATGATGACAAGTCCTTCACACTTAAGTTGAAATGGTGTCAAATCGTGCAAAGCAGCCTAGTCATGATACACATTCTCACTGCAGTTTACTGACACACACATCATCTTAACAGCTTATCACGATGACTACCTGTCAAAGGTCCAAATCGATAACCCACTCTACACCCAAATTTGGGCATTGAGGTGATGACATTAAAATTGACATCAGAGTAGGTCAGAGGAACTATTAATGTTCCCTCTAAATCGAGGCCTCTGTGTGGTAGGTCAAAGCAGCTTTAGGCCAAATCGTGTTTTAGGCACAGATAGACTTAGGCATCATGTTTCTACTTTACAGCAGCACCTTCACTGGAAAGTAGAGGAACATCTGGGCAGAATATGGCAGTCTGAGGTACTTTAGGGTCAAGCTGAGGGTTTTAACAGTATCCCTACAACCTCCAGTTTCCTCGCTTCACATCCCATTTTATACTTTCTTGCTTTATCGCAGTAACAGTCAAGATGTGAGCAATAAATACCATTATCTACAACTTTCTAACATATCTTATGTGCAAACCAAGGAAGGAAAGAAATGGGAGGAAGCCACTTAAGAATATGACTTAGTCATTATTTCCTTACCATAAAGCAAAACAGCTCGTGAAAAGGGAAACTGACTCTGCAATTTGAAGACAGTCATCTTTTAAAAATAAAAAATGCAAGTCAAGAAAAGAGAAAGAGAAATATTACAGCTTTTTTTGCTAATGGTCTCTGCTTCTGCTTGCAGGATGACGAATGAAAGGGCACCTTGTTCTAAGCACCTCTAAAATTCAGCGGCATGTTGGGTATACACAGGTGATAACTATCATATGCAGGCGATAACTGAAGATGGCTCAGTACAAAATCCTACAAAATCAATACTTTGAGCTGTATCCTCAGCTATTACAAGAGAAATTTTTTTTAAACTGATAGCTAAATACAGAGTATATGTAAGCATAGCCAGTAACGGTGCTCAATAAACAAGCAGGTTGTGGGTTTTATTCCTCTCTGTGTGTTTATGATTCAGTATATTGAGTTCCTGTGGTTATATCAGTATGACATTTGCTACTGAGTCAACAGATGATGACATTATCTTTAGGCTCAACCCAAAACTGATTCATCACTCATTTCATTTTTCACCCCATGCATGTTATTCTTTACAGCTTCACAGATCTAATAACTGATATGACAAAATGGCAGAACATTCAAGGCCATTTTCATTGTGTTTTTGAGTGTGATATTCTACTAAGCACCTTTTATGAGACTTGAGTGTGCACCATGAGCGAGGAGGCAAGAATCAACTGATGCTGCCATCTACAGGATTTACTAATGAACTGCATGATTTGGCCAAACTGGCCCTCCCCACTTTGATACACAGTCACTGACACAGCTGCCTAAAATCCAATTATTACAAGTAAAAAATAAAGTGCATTTTAGCTGTTGTCAAGTGATGGCCCTACTTTCTGGGGAGTGGTCACACTCTGTTACTAGTTTGTTTTCCTGAAATGAAGTACGTGCCTCCAAAGTTCACCTGCAAGCACCAAATAGTTGTCATGAGGGTTGTGGCAACAGAAACAAAACGAAGGGGACAAATATTCAACGGGACCACAGGTAATATTTTGTTTTATACTATTCTGGTCACCATGCACTTGCAGATTTGACAACAACCCATCTGATACCAGCAGAGAGCAGAAAGAAGAAAAAGACACCGTCTTTCCCTGTTGTGATCATCACAGCTTCCTATGAAAGCAGTTTAATTGTCTTTTCAATGTTCTGATAGCAGGGAAGAGCAAACCCATTGTCCATAATCACTCTCTCTGTAGATCATTTACATTTCGCTTCATAACTGCTCATTGAGCACACATTAAAGTTCATTACGGAGTCTTTAAATTCTCATATGGACTGCACTTGCATGAGCCATACTGTAGAGTCAACAGTTCCTTAGCTTTATTGACAGTCTACTTAGAGTGTAGCCTGCAGAGTGGGATCAAGACTGCCTTCCCTCTCTGGAGACTCTACGCAGTTGGCTGACTCCTGGAGCTTCAGCAGCATGGCCATCTGTGTACCAGGAGCAGACAGAAGAAGAGTAAGCCTCACAAAAGATTATTGGACATACTATTTTTCAGTGGTTAGATCTGGCTTGGCACATATGCAATATGGCTTGAAATATTTCTCAAGTGTGCATATTAGGCAATAGAGCAACTAATGGTTATTATTCAACACTTCAGCTACAAATCTAAGGACCTCTAGGCCTGTGTATAGAAGCGTTATGCTTGTGCTTGTGTGTGAAAATTAAGATGCGAGTCACATTGTGCTGTGCTATATAAACAGAAGTGTGTATGTGAAACTGGATGTACTGAAGCTATCACGGAAATTCCCATGTATTTATGAAGAAGTTGACACTGATAACTATTTTGTATTTTTAATAGTTCCTCAATATAATATATTTCCTCAGCTAGAGTTACAATTACAATGAGCTGTTAAATGAAGAGTTGCAGGCTCCACAACTCTCACAAGATAAACATTGCTGCGCCATGATCTATCATTGATTCATTTATTTATTTAAACAATGTGAGTTTGTTTGTCTCAGCTTCAAACACATACATAAACATACAAAATACATCACTTTTTCCAGTATCCTCCAGACTCAGCAAATCAACCTGGACTGAAATACATTTTCCATCTCAGGATAAAAATGTCAACCTACCAGTGGATCTGACTCCAGTGTGCTGGGTGGAGGTGTATCTTTAGGGGGCTTCTTCTCCTCACTGAGTGGACCTATGCTGGGAGGAGGTAGGTGGAAGAGCCTGGACTGATCCTGTTGTGCATTGGGCCAAGGGAGGGTGCCTCTTACCCACTCCACTGGATCCTCCCATACTGCTTTATGCCCATGGACCTGAGAAGAAAAGAGAAGGTTATAGTGAAAAAGCGTTATTATGGGGGGGGGGTTCTTGCTGATAGCCCTAAAAATACACTTTAGGGATATGTATGTATGTGTGTGTGTTTACCTTGATGCCGTCTTTGGCTCCTTCTTGCAAGTATGGTATAATGGAGTGATTCCACAAGTCAATGAACCACTGCCTGAACTCTGCCACTGACACTGGGCATGAGAGGAAGAAGCAGGGACCTGGGGAAGGCAACACTTCCTGTTAACAGGTCATTATCATAAAGAACTCTGTCCTAGGTCCCCAAGTCAGCCTTAACTGATTTTGTTCACTAATATCTTACCTATGAGGAAGTCTGAGGTGCTGTGTTTCTCCAGGAACGTGTGCAGGTGGTACCAGAGCTGAGGAATCCAGTCAAGAACGTGGAGGAGTTCCTGGACGTGTGCTGAGTCCTGTTCCTCCTCCTGGTGGGCCTCCACAGCTTTACGGTGCAAGTACCTCAGCAGAAACCCGTTTGCTGGTTCTACGTTGTTGGAGAACATCACCATCCTGTACCCATATGCAAGAAGCATTTCTTTCATTCCATATGAAAACTCATGTTTTTTAAGAATTAAAAGGGGTGGTATTGTATATTTTATCTGACCCAGTGCTCACCTGAAGCTAAGGTGTAGCCCATGGTTAGATGTCATCTTCACAGGTTGATTGGTCGTTCCAATTATGTAAGGACTGAAACATCAGCAGGGAAATTATGTTTAATTGATGAAACAAATCTAATTTTAACTCTTCAGTGAAATACAGTGATTACTCAAAGTGACTCACCATTTGTGATACTTGCAAGTGAGCGCCCCATTAACAAGCTCCGTGATGACCGCTGAATCACTAATGTCATCTATGATAACAACCAGGGGTAGTTCTCCTCCACACTCTCTGTCAACCTGATTTGCTAGATTTGACAGATACAACTGCAAGTCCTGTGAGAGTACAGAAAGATGAATAGATATTTGTCTGGGTATAGACCCATGTTCATATTTGTCTATGAAAGTAAAGATAACAAAAATGCTTGATCATGTTTTACCTTCTGTGACTGACGGTGCATGTTGAAGGTGACAGCAGGGCTGCGACCCAGGGGACAAGGCTCCTGGACAGCCTCAGACGACTCAGTCCGGCTGCGCTGCAGGAGGTAGTGGGCCAGACGCTGAGCAAGGTAAGTCTTTCCTGTCCCGCTGGGCCCAGACAGAACAAGACGCCTGTGCTTCATCAGTAGGCTGATGTAGTGCTGCATCATGGGCTTAGGAATCAAAGTCTCAAACACCAGTGAGTCAACACATTTTTCTCTAAGACCTAAAGCAAGTCAGGCACAAGAGAGAGGAAAAGCATTTACTATAAAATACCAATTACACAAAAAAGCTGAATAAAGAAAACAATTGTCTTACACCATACTAGTTCCAGTACTTAAAATAAACAACTAACCTTAGCTGGGCTCAGTAAATGATTATAGGTCTTCATTGCCAAAGTCCTATTTTCATCTTGTGGCTATTTATTAGCAGCCTGCCATCTAAGAGACTAAAGCTAACCAATTTATTTTATGAAATAACTATGTGCATCTTATTTTCTAAGAGTGGATTTTTTGTTAACAAGGACATTAAAATATATTAAAAATATGCATTATAAATACATTACAATGCATTCAAAATATCTAAGATTTCTAGTACCTAGTGGCATTTAAAATGTAGAAAATGGCACATCATTAACTTTAGAAAATGGTTGCCCCTAATACTTTTTTATACAATTTTTGTTTTGCAATGGAAAGAAAAACTAAGCAACAAGCATGTTATTCATTTGTTATGCCAACTAACCTTTCAAGGTGACAAAGATTTGAGATGGACTATTGCCAAGGCATCGATAAGGTGAGGCTTGGGGTTTGTCCCCTCCAATCACTCTCTGTCCGCCCTGGGTAAACTGGTACATGTGCAGAGAGTCACAGGATAGACCCAGGCTGGCTGTCGGGTCCACTTGATTTAAATAATCCTAAAGGGTTAAAAAAAAATTGTAGATTAAGCAAACAATCATGGCCAAGCCACTGAACCACTAATGTCCACACAGTGAAAGAAGACAAGATCAACAAGACATGACTTACTTTGAAGGTCTTAGCTATGAGGGAGTCGAGACAAGCCCAGTCAGTCCTTGCACTGATCAGTACTGAGCCCAGGTAGTACTCCTGCTGCCATTTACTATCCTGGAGACCGAGGAAAAGAGCACACAATCTCTAGACTGTCTAATTTGAAGCCCTCATCATTATTGGATATTGTGACTAATAAAGGTGTCCTGTGTTTACCTCTGCTTGATCTCCAATACGGACCAGTACACGTGCACACATTTCTTCACGCTGAGAAGAAACTCTTAGCGTGTCACCTTGAGACACTTCTAAAAGAGAGGAGCAAACAAGGAGTAGATACATCCTGTACAACTTCATGCACAAAATGCTATCTTAAGATTCTGTTTGTCTCCTACCTGGATCTTTGCAATCATTCAGACTAAGGCTGAAAGATTTGGTGAGGGACATGTTCATGGGCTGCCTTAGTGAGGGGCCCAGGAGAGAGGCCAGGCCTGACGGCTGGGAGGTTGAGGAGGTGGGACCAGAGGCAGGGAGATGAAGCTGACTTCCTGTTTTTAAATGGTCATTTTCTGCCTTTAGGTTCTCCACCGTTGACTAGAACACCAGGAGATTAAAAATTTCAGTTTTATTAACACACAACTGCAGTCACTTACACCTTGTTTATTGAACACAGATACACAGAATGAAGACACATACAGCAGGCAAAACAAACCTGCATGTTATTCATGGCTTCTCGGAGCTGCTCCAACTGATGTGCGGAGTTTAAGGCCTCTAGTCGGATATCTGTCAGCTCCCTCTCTTTCACCCAGAGCTCTGAGCGTAACTCTGATACTGCGTTTTCCTCTCCTTCTCCCTCCTCTGTAGTTTCCATGATCCTACAAGGGTAAAGAAGCTCTTATAAGAGACTGAAATCCCCCAAAGTACCTGATGTTTCACTGTTTAGTTATGTGGTGGATGTAGGTGTTTGTGTACTTACACAGAAGAGGTGGCAGAAGCTGAGGTTTTGAGAGAAAGCAGCTGGTTGTCTCCTTCTCCCCCTTCATGAAGCATCTTTGGAGAGTTGGGAGCTGAGGAGTCTGGAGTGGCAATTTCCTCAATATCGGAGTAGGTTTTGGAGCCTTTCTTAATGCTAAATGCTTTGTTGAAGGAGCTTCGCAGCTACATAAAAACAGAAGAGCAGACAGAAATTGAGATAAGGCCAGACAGTTTAAGAACTACTTTAGATTAATGCATTTGTAACTGGGAAAGAAAAAAAGAAGTTATAGTTAGAACTGTTAATGTGACACATGCTTAACATAAAGGAATAGTTTTTCCACTTTTTTACTTTTTTAATAGCAGCCTACAAAACCATAACTTGTCATTTATATATTGTAGTATTGATGTAGGATAAATAAATAAGACACATGCTCAAACTTCACACAGCCGATTCCTTTAGAGTATTCCTCCAGTTTAGAGTATCTCTTTTAGGCTAAGTCAACCAACTGCTGGTGTTTATGATTATTTTTATTTAAAAGGGGCAATGCACATTAATTAATATGAGCACTTCAGCTCATCATGTAAATACGCCAGATTTAGCCACACAGGCTAGTTTTTATCTGCAGTCCCTGGCAGGTTAACGGTTGATGATGTTTACAGTTATTAAAGGAAAGCTTTATCACTGTTCAGTGGGTAAATATCAGTGGTATTACTTTCATCAGAAGCTTTCTCAAAATGACAAACTATTCCTTTAAGTTATCAGTCATTTTCAGCAACTTAGTCAAAGATACTGTCTGTTTTTAGTACCCAGCTGCTGGTTCAGTAAGGGTTACATGGTAACAAAACTGACTATGCTTATTTTTACTCAGGGATAAAATACACAAAGCATGGTGAAAAAGAGGAGTAACATAATTGAAGGATGCATTAAATAAACTTTACAATTAAGCTGAGTAATTCACTACTGGAACATCATTTCTGCTGCTTGCCACTCTAACTGAATTACAGCCATCTATTTAAATTAAATAGTCATAGAACAGGCAGCCAATCTGCAGTGTAGGAGGTCAATCAGCAGAGATGGAGAGTACTTGAGTATTGTCTTCCACTTTTAGATGGTCCATCATGCTGTATGACAGAAAATTAATAGAAGCTTTATAGAAACACAATGACTGCACTCACCTCGAAGACCTGAAACAGCACAATAACACAACACAAAGGAGGGAAAGACTGGTCATACTTCATCCATGCTGCTTTGTCATTTTCATTAAGGAGAACAAACACAGACACAAACCATGCTGCAAGAATAAGATATTGCTTCGCAAATAATTAGTTTATTCTTACCCAGCTTTTTTTCTTCTTCTTCTTGGCATCTTGGTCCTTCAGGCTGCCCACACTGGACATACTGGTCAAACTGTTCACACTGGAGATGCTCTCACATGAGTTCTGACGTCGAATACGCAGGTCTGGGGAACAAAAAAAAAGAGTTATAATCAAAACACTTGTGGAGAGAGACTGAGGGAAAAAAGATTAGCAGGATAATCTTCAGACCTTTCATGTTATCAGGGTTGTTTAAGGCTCCTTGTATGACAGCTTGGGCTTCTTCATTCTTGGCCTTCAGAGCCTCAATGGTCTCTCGCAGATCCATCAGCTCAGAGTCCTGCACAAACATTAAATCAGTGTCACATAACTGGTTTGGGCTATATCTGTTTTTATCTGTCATTAAGTAGGGCAATGGTTTCAGTTTTTTATTATCCAAAAATACTGTATTTCCATTTCATTGTGTTGTATAGTTCACATTTTTGCACTGTAATAAATGAAGAATAGGATTTTTTTATTTTATAATTTAAAAATAATGAATACTTGCACAATATGACTCTTGAGCAGGTAGTTTTTTCAATTGATAAAAGTCCCATATATGTAGTGGTAGTGAGGATTTTTGTAATGCACTTCAGCTCAAATGAATACAATGTGAAAAGTTCAAAAAGACAAGAACAACAGTGCTGCTTATTGTCTGCTAAAGTCAATCCCACTTCACCATAAATGGAGCCACCCGGCCCATCTCCTCAAGGTTAAAGAGTCTGTGCTCTGGGCTGAGCTGCACAGGTCAGTGCGCTGGCACAAACAACAAAGACCTTTTCTGGAGTGGTCTAGACAGGGCTTTCAGAGGGAGCAGCAAGGCATGAAGCACTGAGAAAGACGCTTCACATTTACGCACACACTCACACTAAACACCTCAGGCACTGATCAGTTCTTTTAAACCAAAACAGACACAAAGGCAGAAGAATGCAGGAATGTGATGTTGACTTTAGGTGTACATGCAAACTGAGGCAAGCTTATCGCTCAGCCTTTAGAGTTTTTAGTCATTGATCTTCTGTCCTTCGCTCACACAGAGTCACCCTGCAGGTCTGCAACCAGGCCCTCTAACCTACATTCAATTTCTACTTAAGACTTTGATCAAAGTCACCTCACTCCATGTTAGCTCCTAGCTGAGTGCTCAGGAGAAACTGGTGGAATGCAGCTGAAATAGAGGTTTATGTTTGTTTGCACTTGAAAGTGTGTCTGTTATGTTACCTTCTGTTCATGACTTAGTGACAGACTCTGCAATCGTGCTGTCATCAGTGCCAAACTTTGCTCAAAGGCAGCCACCAGGTTTGCCTGCTTAGAAAAGATTAAAGACAAAAGCAAAAATTTATCATAGCCTCATATTTTGTCCATATCAGGATATCAACAGCATATAGATAAACTGATATTTACTCATAGAAATTTATAGAAATGACTCAACAGAGCATTGTTTAAAGCAGATATAGTAGAAATGATCAGCCACAGATGAACAGATTTTGTTTGACCCTTTATCCCTGAATAAGAAGTGCTAAAAAGCTGAATAGAGCACAAAGGCAGAACAGGATGTCGTCTGTGCATAATTCCCCTCCTCCCTAATCTCTCTCACACACACCCCATTTAGCCCAGAGGAGTAGAGAAAATTACTTTCTATTCTCCTTTACAGAATGTATTAACACAGTAAAATAATGAATTCGGCCCCATCATTAATCCAGCACATAATCATGCTGTGATTTGTGCATCTGTTCTGTACATTCACTGCCCTTGCATAATAAGGTCAAACAATATGAAAAATCTTGGTGGGGAGAAACACACACACTGATTGACTGATGTGTTCTGTGTGAAGCCATGCATAATTTCTGCATTTTACTGCCACAATCGGACTAGGGGAAAATGCTGACTGGATGGTTATATAAAAACAAGAGGAGGAGGAAGTGGGAAGGCACCCGGGTGTGTGTGCAGTGAAGTTAAGTGGCTTTTTAGAGGGAAAGATTAGCATTACTTAGACACAGTGAAGATAAGAAATGCTGAAAGTGCACAGAGATGATCTATAACTGACGTGATGCAGGTTCTCTCTCTGTATGTAGGGTAAATTCCCTGAATAGTGTGATATCCAACAATGAGTTCAAAAATATAACAAGTGCAAACTGATAGTGAAACCATAGTCAAACTGTTTAATGAGCCTCACCTATCTGTGTTTATTTACAACAAAGCTATGGAAAAACCACACATTGCTCCTTCTTTTCTTGCTATTGCTTTGTAGGGTGCCTCTGTGATTATCAGATATTTTAACCTCAAGGTAACAATCAAAGAGACAGACAGTTTGAGTGACAAGTGTTAGGGTGTAAAATTAGAGGGATGGACTACTACTAATACTTAAGTTGCCCGAAGGTGGACGATTGCATATTGTAGCCTTAATGATAGTGTGAAAATGTTTTCCATGGTCAGCCGGAGGAGACACAAATATGCAGCCAAAGTCAAACAAATCCCCCTTGCTGTTTTTGTTTATCTTTGTCAATTTTATTCAGATTTATCTGAAGTAAGTTGCCAGTAATGTAGCAGCCATTTTATAGATGAAATTTATTTTATCTAAAATGTTTAGATAAATATAAGATGAAAAAAGGCTTTATACAAAAGGGAAACTGCTATGTTATTTAATAAAAAAGAAAGTATCAGACAAATAGTACATACGTTTGCTGTCAGTTGTGTGGTTAGGTTAGAAACCTTCTCCTGGGATGATTCCAACTCTCTCCTCAGCTTGCGAATTTGCTGTGAATAAAAGCAGGAACGTTCAATTATAAAATAGCCGAGGTCACTAAACCTGACAATAGCTAATATTACATAGGAGAGTGGATGGTGCAAATGACATGACTGACAGACTCCCACAGACAAACAGGATGAGAGTGATGCGAAAGGGAGAAAAAAACCGATGGCAAGAACAAGCTGGAAATAAAACACTTACCTCTCCCTGAATCCTTTCCTCAGCCTTGGACAGCATTGGAAATAAAGTCAAGATGTTAGGAAAGAGACAGACAAGAGGCAACAAGAGGAGAGGAGACTAATAAGGTACAAGGCAAAGTTTCAAGTGTTTAGAGCGTGAAAGAGGAAGAAAGCATCATTACATACACATACAGCCATACGTACACATCATATATTGAACTGTAGCTACCTGAGTCTGCATGCTGCTCACACTCACCGAAGAATAGCTTGATGAGTTGGATGCCAGAGAGAGTACAGACCCATGAACTGGAGAATAAATAAAAAAATAAGAGAAAAACATTAATAAATAAGCACTGAGATGGAGTCAAAAACTCTACTTAACAGATGTAAAAACCATTTAGAAAAATCACCATCATCACTAGGATCCCTGTCCCTGAAGGATCCAGAACGAACCATTCCCATGCTGCGGGGACGTTCTGCCAGTGACAATGTACTGCCCAGTGGTGATGCCCCACACAGCTCCATAGAGGCATCATGTGTCGGGATGCTGTTGGATCGAGTCATCCTCGGGGGTCCACCAACAGGGCTGGGTACTATCATTTGAAAAAGAGTTACCAACAGTCTACAATATACATACATCAAACAAATACGTGTTAGTATCAGCACTTATTATTCAGTGAGCGTGTGTGCTTGTGTATGTACACACCCATACTGGTCTTAGATGTGCGGGGCAGGGAGGTAGGTGACGACAGAAGTGGAAGAGTGAGCGACTCAGTCATACTGAGAATAGTATGAGAGTGCCGCCTCTCTCCTTTCTCCTTCCCTTCTTCCTCGACCTGGGAGGCACCACTGAAACTACAGAGGTGGTGGACTAAATCAGTGTCAGTACTGGTGAAAGACAGTTAAACATCTTTACTACCTAACACCTTTTAATTTAATACAAAAGGACACACTGAGAAGGAAATGAGTGACAGAAACTGTGTCTTAAAGCCCTGCGGACAGGATCCACACAATCTGTCACTCAGGGAGGATCTTATCAGTGAGATCTGTGTGTGTGTGTGTGTGTGTGTGTGTGTGTGTGTGCACGCAGTAAACCACTGTGTCAGACTATCAAGTGCTTACAATCTAAAGTATATGTTTGTGTGTGCGGCTGTATGCCCACTTACCCTAAACCTTTCTTTGGCAGTGTGTTTCTGTCTCTCTGAGAACTGTGGAGATTAAACAGTGTCATTATTTAACCAGTGGTGCAGGGAGTTATTAGACTCTCAAGAACATGCAGCAGGCACAAAGAATCACAGTAAGACTGGAAGATGGCCGGTGTCAGCTAGTAATTATGACTTCAGTCAGTAGGGCTGGTACAACACTGATAACAGTCCTATTGTAATAATAGCCCTGCAATGCCTAGCCTCTGTGTGTGCGTGTGTGTACACTGTTGACTGTATTTGTTCGCTAAATCTGAAAATGCAATTTTTAGCCTTCTCTTTTAAAACAATTGCAACAAATGCATCACCCAGTCTTTATAATTTGTCTAAAATCTGGACACATTCAGCATCATTTGTTTCTGGTTTTAGAATTAAATCACCAAATTATTTTCAGTGAGAGATATTACTATTATATTCAGACAGGGTTAGTTTAAACCACTTAACATTTTTAATGTTTCTAAATTTCAGGATCTGCTCCTCAAGTTGTTCTTGATTTTTATAAATGCTTCACACTTTTATCAGTACGAATACAAACTAAATTGTGAGGTGAATGCGTAAATGTAGTACAAAACAGACTAAATAAGCTATCAAAGCTCTTTCTGAACCTTTCTGATTTTCAGACTGAGTTGCTGTAGTTTTTCAGCTGACCAAAAGGTGGAGCTACATGGCTGCCTTGTATATTAACACTTCACTTGTAATACACTGCTGAATATTCAGTATGGGCAGAAGCAAAGATCTCATTTGAGTAGAATTGAACTAACCTGTCTGTAGAAGCCAATGAGGCTTTACTTCCAGAGGTCCAGCTGGAGGGATGGCCCCTTTCCTCATGTCTCTCTTTGTCTCGGGACTCTATAGTGGCATAGCCTCTCATCAAATTCTCCCTTCCCTTCTCCTTCTCACTCTCCTGGGGCTCTAGGGCCAAACTCATCTGGAGCGGCAGAGACTCCAAGCTGTGATGCAGCCCAGCCATACGAGGGTAGAGCAGGGGAGAGGTGCTCCCCTCACTCCTTTCTACACCAAGGGAAGTGACCTGCCTGGGACCCAACCCTATGCCAGAGCTGGAAAAGCAGGCTGAAGAGTTCACATTGAGTACAGGAGCAGGGCTGGGGGTCAGACAAGAGCTAGCGGAACTGCCTGATGAATTACAGAGGTCTTGAAGCTTAGAGTAGGGAGTAATCCTAGGAGACAGTGTATCCTGAACCTCTACTTCCAGGCTGTTGGAGTTCAGCTTGTCAAGCTGGGCCATTGATGGAGGCTTTGCCAGGCTACGCACCCCAGACAACCTAAAAATAGAGCAAGACAATGTTGAAGCAAATGCATATCTATAGTTTATTTTGTATGTGAAAGTATTTATGTGTGGAAATTACAGCATATGCATTCTGATACCTGTGCGTGTTGGGTGAGGGCAGATCCATGCCCTTGCCGCTGCTGGGAGGTCTCAGCCCATGTACTTTCCCTCCATTCTCTGATGGGGTCTGAGCAGGACTTCCCTTCATAGAACCACTCCCACACTCAGAGTCAGAAACTACAGCTTTAGCTTTGGCTCTCTCTTTCTCCTTCTCTCTGTCTGTTTGATTGACAGGACCTGGACTTGGGATTCCACGGCCCCCTGTCTTACTCAAACCAGTTCCAGAACTGAGTCCAGAAGCAGGTTCTTTGAGCCTCGAGCCCTGGGGTGCTGTGACAGAGGGTTTGGTGAGTCCAGAGCTTGTGTCCATGGTGGTGCTCACTGGACGAGCTGAGCTTGGTCTTGTTAGAGTCAGGGTGCTTGTTTTTGCAGGGCGAGGCAGAGAGCGATACTGGAGAGACGTCCTGGCATTTGGGGACAGAAAGCCACTTTGATCGCTGTTTGAAACATCAAGACTTGTTTTTCTTCCTCCACCTCCAGCACCTGGCTTGACAGGAATACCTGATGTTTTAGGTGTTTTCCCTACAGTAGCAGAACCACTGGGTATGGCACTGCTACTTGTTACACTGGGTGGACTGGCATTGTTTGTGCCATTACTGGTAGCTGTGGTTGATTTCTTGAAGCCAAAGTTTCCACCAGTTGAGGGCCTGACCAGGCCGGATGGAGGTTTACGTTGCTCACCAGCTCCAGTGCCATTTCGATGGTCTTTACCAGCATCAGAAGAGGAGCGCTGAAGACCCATAGTCTTCACTGCCAACCGGGACTTATCCATTGGCTTTCCATCGGATTTCACTGTACCTGAAGGAAAATAAACTATTTGATGAGTAGCTTGAACAGTATAAAACAATGTCAAATGACTGAAACTAGCCATATTAGGAGACAATATCTTATCTAAACACCTACGTGGTCTAACTGTCGCCTGATAAAAAACAAATCCCTGTCTGAGCAAGGAGACAGTTTGTAGACCAGACCCACAGCCAGTTTAACACACACACACATACACATACTGTTATCATGCAGTTACTCCTCTTTTCCATCCTGATGAACTAAAATAGTTACTCTTTTCCAGTCTGTTCTTTTAGTTTTCCAGTAAGTGCATTTCTACAAGTCACAGCTGTGGAGTGCTGAAATTAACACATGCAGCAAGGTTGTTGGAAAGTAGTATTCATGTTCACGAAGCACATCTGCAAGAACAAAACTTCACGAAACACCCAGTGTTGTGAATTTCTCTCCTCTTGGAGACTCACGGGAAAAAGAGGGCAGTGAGAGAGGTAACTTTATAAAATGGGGTCCACATCTGAACATTTCCCAGTTGGCAAATTAATTGGACTTGTTTGGAAGTTATTAAGAGAATAACAGTCTATTAAACATGTGCACGCTATGCACCACCCACACAAGTCCACACTACCCACACTCTCTTAATGTGCATCTAATGGGAGTTGTTACGTGAGGTTTATATACAAGGCATTAACAGAGTCAAAGAACTGCTGTTGAATAAGACCCACCGGCATGCTGCCTGGGGACATCTGGAGACACTTAGGACTATTTATAAACCCGCAAAAGACACACAAAGGACGAGACGTATATACCACACACACTCACAGTTCTTAGTGATCAGATCTTATAGAAAAGGAAAACTGACAGCACATTAAACTTTGAGTTCTTTCATTAAAGTGAAAATTGGCTTTACATGTCAAGTCATAAACTCAATCCTTCGTATAACCACAATTGCCTGTTCTATGAGCATAAAACTGAAGAAACACACGCTGCTGGCAGTGAGACACACCGAGAAACCCAGGCAAATGTATTAATTCTGACATAAATAAAGCCTGATTTACTGACACAGGCTGTGGAGACTGAACCTCACAGCTTGATAGGATAATGTGAATAGGAGAGACGATGAATCACTACGCTTCTCAAAGCAAGAGGCCAACATGTCTGAAGATATGGAGCTCTGAGCACCATGCTCAAATTCAAACAGAGTGGCAGACAGAGAAAACTTTTTCTAAAAAACTTAGAAAATTGCCATCTCTTGAAGGAAAATGGCTCATATATAAATGCTATTTCCCAGGATGGGAAAGCAGTGAAAAAAGGGTAGTATGTAGATGTATCTTTATACATTACATATAGAAACCCACACTAATACGCCTAGAATCTTTACCAGTATTCCAAGAGAACAATCCATCTTTCTGCGAGACTCAACAAATCTGCTGAAATTATCTCCGATCATTCATAACGCCAACACCATGTATGACTGTGTATATGTTGTTGTTAGGATACAGTATCAGTGTTTATTTGTGTGTGTGTAAGTGTCTGGCACATGTTAGCTGAAGTTTGTCTCATGTGAGAGAGGAAACAAAGATAAACGGCCCGTCAACATCTCAGCGATAACATAATGATGAACACCTGCAAATATGCAGTGCGTTCAGAATTAAAAAAACAGACACAAAATCATTATGCTTATTAGAAGAAGAAGAAGAAGAAGAAGAAGAAGAAGAAGATTATGTGGTCCTATTATTCTGCACCATGCTAAGAAAAAAAGCTGAACAACTCAAAATATCAAGGCAACTTGATTCAAGAGCTTGCTGAATTTTAGCAACTTCTGACTCTTGTTGTCAACTTTATTACTATTTACGAGTTCAGACAAGAGTTCTGCCAACTTCAATTTTAGTGTTCACTAACTATAATATTCCTGTGAGGTGAACAATTAAATTCTAGCCATATGTCTCTTGCTCATGCTCTGAGATAGGCTTGTGGGACTAGCCTGGGGACCGCTGCTGGATTTAAACATCCAAGTCTATTTTTACAAAGACACAAGTCCCCAGTTCACTGACAGAGGTGATGCTTGCAGATGTTAACACAGCTCTTCCACATTCCCCACTGTTGGTAAAATATCTTTGTTTTGTAAAGGCAAACTTTTTATGACAATGAAGCTAGATTTTTTTTTTTTGTCAACTTAACAGGCATTTCTGTGTCTTTTGAAATTAGAAATACATGCCATTGAAATAAAATGTTCTTGTTAACCATACAGGAATACTGTAATTACGTGGAAAAGAAAATTAAAGTTACGAGAACTCACCCAAATCTGTAAATATTAAAATTAAAATTAGAAAAGCTGTTGAGTCAAGTTACTTTGATATTTTGAGTTTTTTCAATAGTACACAATGCACAAGAGCAACAGAGGAGATGGCTCTTGTGCTTCCAAGAATCTACCAACAAAATAAAGTCGCTTAATTTTCAGTCATGTGGAGTCAGTTTTACTTTTGCAGCCCAAATTCACAAATTTACCTCTTCACAATCTCAATAAAAATCATTTTCAGAGTACAAGAAGTGCTTACTGTTTGAGGACAGCGTAGCAGAAACACAAGAGTTCTATCTATGAATTAAAAAAATATAGCAACAGAAGTACGTTACAAATTATATTAAGTCAGTTTTATGGAGGGTATCTTTAAGCCACTGATAGAAATTGGTTCTGTTTACCATTTTAAAATAGTAGGCTTCTTATTGTCTCCAATCATTTCCTGTGAGGACAAAATTAGAATAGAAAAAAGACAACTCATTTTAACAAGGAAACTAGAAATACTAGCTTTTCAAATATGAGGATTTTCTAATTTGCTGCTCTTCACTCTTTTATATCATTAACACAAAAAATGCTGACTGTGCTGAACAATATACTTTAAACTATAAATTGGAAATTCTTAAACCATTTTCTAACAATTCACTGATAAAAAATGTACCTTCAGCTACTCCCTTGTATTTTCCCCAAGGGGTCGCTACAGCGGATTCATCCGCATTGGTAATTTGGCGGATGTTTTATGGTTCCTGACGCAACCTTCCATCGTGAGAGGAGCTTGTCTCGCTACTTGGGATCAAACCAGGGACCTTTTCTTTGTAAGGTAAATGTGTAAACCACTACAGTACAGGGACACTTAACAATTCACTGAATTGTGACCTGCTGCCCTAAAAAAAGAAAAAGAAAACCACTAATCTTATACGTTTACTAAGATCATGGTTAGTACTGTACACAAAACACTTGAAATATAGGAATAGTATGGAATCTTCGTCCAGTATTCATCCCAATATATTGTTACTCCAAAGATGTCACACACTCATTGTCTCCTTCAATGCCACAAACATGCAAACATAGAACAAATGAAACACACACACACACACACATCTTCCTGCCAAACCTCAGAGATGAACTAAGCTCAATTTAACTACGTAAGAATGTTTTCCCCTCATGTGGCTAAAGCCTTGAGCTTCTTGACATGTTGATTAGCAACAAAAACTTTTTCCAATCTGTTTTTACTTGACTTCATCACCTGATTTATTACAGCTCCAAACTCGGTGGCACATTGAGCTGGCATGATAGCAGATTCATACTGCAGCATCAATAACAATAACAGCCTGGCACACAGATCACAGGCAAGTTCGACACACTTATTTGGCATATCTGTCATTTCAACAGCTGGCAATGCAAACACAGTCCAGTTCAACAGAAACAGGACTGTTTACACAGACCCTAACTATCTGGACTAACACACAACACTGCAACTAACATCCTGTTGTTTCGCTTGTCTATGTGTGTGCAAGTCTGTGTGTGCGTACGTAAACAACACAGATGGTGTGCTTAAAATGCAGCTGCACAATCCCCACCATTGTGCTCTTTGTGTGTCAATGAGTGTGTGTTAAGTGTGATGGGTGACACTCTTTAAGGCTGGCACAATTTCAGACATGTCTGCACTTACACACTATTAGAAACACACACACACACTCTGTAAAGACCTTTATTTTAATACTATAAATTCTCTCTGTTCAACACAAAAATAAAGCTTGGATAGGAAAGGCTATAAGAAGAAAAAACACTGTTGGTCTGTGTGTGTGGTTGGCTGGCAGGCAGGAAGGGTGTGGGTGGTGATGGGCGTTTGATACATGGCACCACTTTCTAAAGGCCCAGAGGGTGGGCTGCAGCTGTGGATGAACGTGTGTCACAGAGACAGAGAGTGAGTCTGTGACTGTGTGGGTGAGAGACTGCCAGAAAGAAAGGGCTATTAAAAGACAGCCTGAGAAATGTGTCAGTCTGTTCAAGTTAAGAAACCATTTCAAGAGAAACTATATATTCTATACACATATTTCATGCATCACTGTCTGTGTGTTTCTCCACTCACCTGCCACTTTCAGTCCACTCTGAGAGGTGTGTGTGATTGGGGATGTGATTCCCACAGGTGGGTTTCTTCCTTTCTTCAACGCATTTCCTTGACCCAAGGTATGAGGTTTCTTCAGTTCACCCCTCCCTCCTTCCGGCCCCTCCCCTTGCGGCCGTGTCTTTTTCCATTTATTGGCGGGTTCAGACTTGAGACTTCCTGTATCGTAGACGCTGCTGCCCTGACTCTTGCGGCTGGGTTTGTTATCATCAGAGTCCCAGGACAGACCGCTCTCCACTAGAGATCTCTTCTCTGCATCTGTACGCATCTAGAGACAGAAAGATAGACACATTCTTTGAAACGCTGTCAGAAATGTCTGAAAAGTGAGCGTGTGTAGTCTGACCAACAGAGCCTTCTTTTGGCTGCTCCCTTTAGGCGTCGCCACAACAGATCACCTGCCTCCATCTTATCCTATCCCTTACATATTCTTCTGTCTCTGTGGTCTTCCTCTTTCCTTCAAACTGGTAGCTTCATCCTCAGTATACTAACAGAGCATATGCATATCAATTACTTGTATCTAACAAATTGATCTGTTTATAAGACCATCGAAAATCTGGCTAGAAAAAATAAGTACATGCATCCGGCCAAACAGGTATTTTAAAATATGACAAAACAAAAAAGGCCTTTCAAAGCTGCACATGGTTTTGAAAGAAGAACACTAAATGAAAAAAGATCCCAAACAATGGAATCAGAGTTTTCTTGCAAGCTAAAACTAATAAGAAAATTCAGGAAGGTATGAAGTTCTACATAGAAATCTGCATCTAATACTGGTCCTGACCTCCTTTTTACATGCATGAAGATATGACTGACATTTTTTGTGAATTTTCCACAAGAAAATTAAAGCCACTTTCATGAATTCACTGCATCTGTGGCACTTTAAAGCTGTGCAGTGTCCTTTTGAGGCCAGTTGAGAATAGCACAGGTAAAGTTCTGGTGAATTCACAGAAAGACAATGACTGCCTTGTGTGCTGCCTCCTGCATGCTCTAACCAGACACCCTCATTGCCAAGACAAATCAGATTATATTCAGCTGTCAAAAAGTTAGGTAGGTTAGCCATAATCTACTTTCCTGCAACTCTAACTCCGGCCACTAATGTTATAGTTTTGAATATTGCATGGAAATCTGTTAAAACAACCTTGAGTTGGGGTTGTTCTGTCAAACTGCATTTTGAAATTTTGCCCATCTTTGTCGTTGGAGTAAGACTATTTTACATGATTTTAAGTTGCAGCTCTGGTGGACATTACAACACATACACAACAAAAGCAATTAATGTACTTTTAAATTAAACAATAAAATAAAATAAATATTAAATCAAACTAGACAACACTTTTACTTCATTTAGATTTCACCTATACATTATGCTACACATAGAAGATGTGAAGACTCAGACAGATCTACAGACTCTGTCTCATCTTCAAGCCTTGTGAACATAACATGTGAACTCAGTCAACCCAAAAACACATTCAAAGGATGTTTCATTTCTCTAATCCAAATCCTGTTGTATGTTCTGTTTAAACACTTCAAAAGGAGAAGTGAACTGAGACGGCAGAAGGAGAAATCTTCTCAACAAAAGAAAACAAACTATACACATACAGAACCACCTTACAATGTCAAATCAAACTCACACTTGACTGATGAAAAAATAGACAACACCTAAACATAATCCAATAAGGAAGAAAGTCAAATGTTAAACAAGAGAAAACATGAGTAACAGGCCATTGTAGAGCCCAGGTCTATTGCGTGTTTGTGTGTTTATGAGATGGATACAAGCAACATGTATTAGTGTGTGTGAGGGTTTATGAGTCTACACAAAGACAATAGTACTTGTTACACAGGCAGATTATCCTCTGTCTGCAGGAGGTCGGCAGTTGCACAATGCATTAGAAAGTACGACCGCGCGAGTGTGTGTGGACTCATGGTAAATTCCCTCTTTTATTAAAACCAATAGACCCCATGGGCAGGTTTGCACGACACAAGGTGGAGGTAAGCCTGAGTGTGTATTGTATATACGTGTGTGTCCTGTTTGGCCGGACCTCGCTGATAAAACATTGTCATTTCCTCACACACATTCCTTGATTATTGAAGCACAGGGGGTGAGATACACATCTGCCCAGATAGCTGTGACCAAACATGATTAACAGACAAGCAGTCAGACAGTGTGGCAGACGGCTGCATGCAAAAATACACAAAAGCATTAGGAAATACTGTAGAAACTTGAGTTCCAGCTCCATGTAAGAAGTCCAGGTTTTTGTACTGCCTACATATGCTGCCTTCTAACTCTGTCTAGTCCTCATTTTCTTTGCACACCCTTTCTTTGATTATCTTTCACCTCCACCTCCATATCCCTGCTGAGTATATTGGACAATAAGTAGGAGAGAGATGAGGGATGGATTTGCCTTTAAAGAAATTGAAATAAACAGGAACAAACAAGGACAAGACAGAAAAACAGGACACAAAGACAAAGAGAAAAGCATCAACTGAGAATCCAGAGAAGGCAGGGAGCATGTGCTTTATACAATGTGGGGTGCATGATGATGGGTGACGGCTGGTTGCCATGGTAAAGATGCCATGGGGTGTAATGGTTGCTATGACTCTTGCAATTAGGCGTGGAGGGAGGCGCCCTGGTTCTTCCGGCTCGCTGGCCTGCATGCAGGACTGCAGATGGCCCCGTTTGCATGTGTGTGTGCGCAGATGGCTATGCTCTAGACCTGTCCTACAGTATATGGGTAAAAGACAAAGACCTGCGCTCTCAGCATCCCTGTGCTTTGGTTGCTATGGTTACACTGATTCCCTCTCTCTCACTCGCTGTCTCTCTCCCTGTAAAACCCACCACTTTAGTCACATAAACCACATTGCGGAGGTGTGACCTAAATCAGACACACTGGAAAAGCGCACACACACACACACATGGAGCTGGAACCCATATAGCTACAGATGGATCTTGAACTCAGCAGAGCTGCAAACAGGATTTTAGAAGCACAGGGGTCATTTGTCCCAAATGCTTTTATCCCCACCGTCTGAGGATCACAGCAAACATACAGTATATCAATGCATAGTGAGAACAAACACAATCACTCAGGACAGTTGCTCCTAACTCCAGACAGCAAAGCAAGTTGTACCAATAAACTAAGCCAAAGCTACAGAATCAGCTCAATCTAGTGGGTTACAATTCTAGATAGCCAAAAAAAATCTGACAATTTTGTCAGAATCAGAATACTTTATTAATCCCCGGAGGGAAATCAGAGCATAACATAAGCTCAAGGCTTACTAACAGCTGACCAGTTCTTAAGCTTAAACATTTTTCAAAATATTTATATAATGAAAAAGGAGCCACAACACAAAGCAGTGCAGTACCTCAGTATGCCGTGTGTTAGAGGCAAACTTTGATTGCTGCAGATGTGACAGATATTAGGGGTGTGTGTAGAATACTTAATCAGCCTTTGTCTGTGATGCTGGAGTCCTGCTGACTGTCGTGTGTGTCTGTTTGTGTGTGTGTGTGTGTGTGTGTGTGTGTGTGTGTGTGTGTGTGTTTTGTAATAGGCTTTTACTTCAGAGTGCTACAACTTCAGTATAGCAAAAGTTTTCTTTCTGAAACTCTGCATTGGACAGATAGGC